>JAOTOM010000977.1:0-32500 GCA_034440615.1 Ashinkailepas kermadecensis | reverse complement strand
CGGATTACAATGCACAAATCCGACCTTGTCTATGCATGAGAATAAAATGTGTCGGAACAAGTGCTCACTGGAAAGAATAGGAAAATATTATAACTCACCTGGTGAGCGGAATACAAATATATTTGCTAGGAAGCAAATTAAAGTGACCATTGCGTATGATTTGAGAAAAGTTCTGCAACCAAATTTCTACCATATTTTTTTTTTAACTTCGAATGACGTCATGCGGGCTTGAAGGAAAATTTTGATCTACCTTCTTGTAAAGGTAACTTGGGTTTGTTATTTGTCACACAAACCGACGCAATTTATTCAGTGCAAATGCCTGTTCCAAAAAAAAGTGCATAGTCGTTTGAGTTCCCTATTATTTTTCACAATCACATCCCATTTCTGTGTTGTGTTTCTGGCACTAGAATTGACTCATGCATGATACTGATTGTGAATACCAAGCTTAGCATTAATACTTTTTTTTGTAGTTATTGTTATCCGTTTTTGGTAAATAACTTAAGTACACCTCATTCTTTACTCACTGGCAGCTGATAAGTTGACAATTGTAATGCTAAGCATTAATCATTATACTGTGTTTTTACTCCCTACCTTGTGTCATGGCATACTATTTACAAAGATACATGCTTTATATCATTTGTTCATAACTTGCATTTGAGTCGCAAGACTCAAATGACTCATTGTGATTCAAATGATTGACTCGTGATTCAACTCATTAAATAAAAAAAGATGTGATTCAACTCGCGACTGAAGATATGTTTTTGGGAAAAGAATCGATTCAACTCACGACTCATCCAAAAACGATTGATTCATGAGTCGATTCTCGATTCAACTCGAGTCGAGCACAAGTCTGCTCATAACACATTTCACTTTGTGGCCCCAGGAGCTCCTTGGTGTTACCAGCTTGCTACCTAGCTGAGGTGCTCCTGGGGCTACTTCTACTGATAACTGGTGGTGACCTATCTGCAAACAAAAAGACAAAAAAAAGGATGCAACCATTTGTATTGAACAGCAGACAAATGACATATGTATTGGCATCCTGAGGCATTCCTAAGCTGGCTGTCCTAACTTCTGAATAGCTGGCGATGGGAAAGCCCAATATCAATCGAGCCTGTAATAGTGCGTGTAGCCAAATAGGATAGGCTGCTGCATACGAACCAGGGGTCGACATTAAAAAAAAAGAAAAAAAGAAGCAATTTGAACGTATCAAAATAAAAACACTGAAGAGTCTATATCTTGAAATGTGCCGCATTGCAATCTAGTGATAGCGCCTCTTTACTTCTACAGCCGCCATTGCCCAGGAGGTTGCGCATCCTACTGCACCATAATCATTGTCATTGTTTTGCTTTTTTCGCAGCTTCACCCCACGGCATCACCGCGCTCCTCTGTTTTGTGGACGCATTGTTCGCTCGTTGCTGGTTCATTCCATAGTAAGATACATCACTATAACGACAACCATTTCCAATTTCGAGTTTCATGGCAAGGCAAGCGGCAGCTGGCAACAGTGCAATCCTGAACAACTAAGTTGAGGAAGAGGGCCCACCGGTACAACTTTCGTCACTTGACCGAAGGCATAAAGACATAAAGACATAAAGACATAAAAGATCAGTGCAACTATGAGCCACAAGGGCCCTTCTTGGTTCCACTTTTGGACACTGAACCAGTTGCCCACCAAATCTGTATATCAGCCCTCCCTGGAATACAGAAAAACAAGCCTCCTATTCTTATAATGATTGTCTATGCCGTTTTTAAAGATGTTCAGTGTGTTGCTACTGACAATGGTTCCTGGCAGCTGGTTCCAGTGTTCGACTACCCTGTTGGTGAAGAAAGACTGTCTTAACCTTGTCCTGCTATGAATAACTTTAATTTTGAATTGATGACCTCTAATTGCATCATTTCTGTTAAATTCAAACATTTCCCTGAGATATCCCTGTTCCTGACCATGAACAAATTTAAAAACCTCGATGAGATCTCCTCTCAGCCTTCTATATCTAAGTGAAAACATATTCAATTTCTTCAATCTTTCCTCATATGCCAGGTTGCCTATACCATTAACCATTTTTGTTGCCCTCTTTTGTACTCTCTCTAAAAGCCAATAATCTTTCTCATAACTAGGGGACCAAGCTTGGACACAGTATTCTAAATGTGGCCTGACATATGCACAGTAAAGCTTCCTGATGACCTCCTCACTTTTGTATGACACATTCCTCTGTATTGCCCCAAGCATTCTTAGTGCCTTTTTCCTGGCTTCTTTGGTCTGTTCTGATGCCCCCAATTTTGTGTTCAAAATAACACCTAAGTGCTTCTCCTGCTGAGTCACAGATAATACTTGGCCACCCATCAAGTATGGCACCTTCCTATTCTGCCTACCTACATGCATGACTTTGCACTTATCAAAATTAAACTTCATTTACCATTTTTCGGACCACTTCACAAGCTCGTCTAAGTCGTTCTGCAGCAAAACCTGCTCATTGTGCCCTGTTATTGCCCTAAAGATCTTCAAATCATCCGCAAATTTCAAAACCTTACTGCTTAGGCCACATTCAATGCTATTCACAAATATAATGAACAATAGTGGCCCCAGTACCGACCCCTGAGGGACTCCACTAAGAACATTTTGCCATGATGACTTTGCACCATTTGGCATTACTCTCTGCTGTCTATCTGAAAGCCACAACTCTATCTATTTTAGGATGCTACCTGCAATGCCATGGACCTGAAGCTGCATCATTAACCGCTTATGGGGTACCTTGTCAAAGGCCTTACTAAAGTCAAGATATGCTACATCAACCTGATTTCCATGATCAAATTGTTCTGTGGCAAAATTCAAAAGTCAAAGAGATTTGTGAAACACGATCTCCCTTTTCTAAACCCATGTTGAGTATCTTGAATCAATCTGTTTCCTTCCAGAAAACTAACCATTCTATCCTTGGTAATTGATTCGAGTACCTTGCAGACTATGGATGTGAGGCTTACTGTCCTATAGTTTTCAACTTTCCCTTTTTCTCCTTTCTTGAAAATAGGAACTACATTTGCCCTTTTCCAATCTGTTGGAATTTCATTTTGTGAAACTGATCTACAAAATAATATACTAAGTGGAATTGCCAGTTCCTTTTCAGCTTCCCGCAATACCCTAGCATAAATTTCATCAGGTCCTGCTGCCTTGTTTGGCTTTATTTTTATGATATAATTGAAAACAACATCACTATCCTATCAATGAAATCAATATCGTGTATCTGATCACCTGTCACTGAACTGTGGTTCACGGTTGGCAGATTTGTCACATCCTCCACTGTAAACACTGATTTAAACTGCTTGCTCAGCTCCTCAACCATCTCACCATCCTCACTCAATATAGTCCCATTTACTTCCAGTGGACCAATTGTGCTTGAAACTTTACTTAGCTTGTAGAAACTAAATAACTTTTTACTGTCCCCATTACAGTTCCTAGCCAAATCCAATTCTTTTGCTCGCCTTGCTGCTCTGGTTTTCAGCTTCACAGCATCTCTAGCTTTTTGATATGACCTTAGATTTACGATATTTGAAGCTTCCTTAAGTACTCTAAATGCATCTTTCTTAGCCTTAATTGATATCATCAAATCGGGTGTAAGCCACGCTGGCTTTGCTACCCTTCTTTTGCGCCTTTGCTTTTGGGGGACATGTCTAATCTGAATTTCCCTCAAGTAAGATTTGAATTTTTCCCACATTTCACAGGCATTTAAATCCAAAAATTCTTCTTCCCATTTTATGGCACTTAAAGCCTCTCTCATGAAGTCAAAGTCTGCCCTGTTAAAAGTTGGAATCTTTGCCAAATTATCCTTGATTGTCCCCGCTATTTGTACCTTAAATCGCACTATGTTATGGTCACTTCTTCCCAGAGTTTCTCCTACAGTCAAGTCTTGAACTAAATCACTTAAATCTGAGAAGACAAGGTCCAAGAATGAGCCCTGTCTGGTTGGTTCCGTTACAAACTGGTGTAAGAACAAGTCCTCTTCAAGGCATTTCCTAAACAGTTTACATGATGGGGAGCCAACACCAACATTTTCATATCCTTTTAGATTAAAGTCACCAGGAATAAGGCATTTCCTCTGAAAGTTTCTACTGATTTCCTCGCAAATCACCTTATCGAGCTCCAGTTGCTGAGAATGTGGCAAGGTTCCTGATCGATAGAAAGCTCCTATCCTCAGTTTATTGCTGTTGCCTTTTCCCACAGCAACATCAAGCCAAATGGACTCCACAGACACATTTTTTTTACCCCATCTGCTATTTTTTTAGAACTGTATAAGCTATTCACATAGAGCATTACACCACCCCCTTTCACTGCTGGACCCCTATTGCATGAAAACATATTGTATCCCTGGATCTCATAGTCCTGTAAGTTATCCCCAAAATATCCCTCACTGACCCATGCCTCAATGATGCAAACAAAATCTGGTTTCTCCTTAGCAACATAACACTTGAACTCATCAAATTTGGATCGAATGCTCTGAGCATCATACACTTAACAAAAGTTCCATAACCCTCTTTGGCTTTTTCATGTTGAGTAGCTCTATCATCTCTGGATGAGCTACCACTCTGCCCCCTTGATCTACTGCTACCCCTATTTGCTGACTGTGAGGTTCTATTGCCTATGCTGTCACTATTGGCATATCCCTGAGATGGCAATGCCAATTCTTCCCTCCCCACCCCATTATCTAGTTTCCCTGAAGGACATGTTCATATACTTTGCCTAACACTTGCACCCCCTTCTCGGAGAAGTGCAGGCCATCCCTCTGATAGAGGTCAGATGAGCCATAAAACCTGCACCACTTGTCCACAAAGGTCAAACCTAACTCATTGCAGAGCCTACCTACCCTGACATTGGTTGCCAGTGCCCTAGAGCTGCACTCAGGGGAGACTCCAGCCCTAGGCAGAATAGCTGTCACAATAACTCTGCTATTGCTTTGCTTCAGGGTGGCCAGAAGGGCCCTGTAGTCCTGCAGCAGCTCCTCACTCCTAGCAGGACCTATGTTGTTCACTCCTACCTGCACTATAACTGTACTAAACTGGTTTTCACTGGTGGCCTGTGCCACCACTGGGACCCGGTCTCTAACCTTGGCACCAGGCCTGGTGATGCACCTCCTACCTCTCCGACCTTTACAGAATACCCTATCTAAATGCCGCACACGAGAATCTCCTACGACTAGCACTTTCTCCTTGCTGCTATCACTATCCTGGGGGCAGTCCTCCAATGCCTGGAACCTATTGGATGTTACTACTCCTGCCTGTTGAGCTGCTTGACTAGGTTGTTTCCCACTCCTACCACCTACCACCTGCCACTCACTGCCCCCTTGCTTAGGCTCACGCCTCCAAATCCTCCACCCCCTGACTTTAAACTACTGCCCCTCCTGTGAGCTACAACTAGAAATCTTCTGTTCACTAGGAACACTTCTCTCTTCAGATCTCCCTACCACCTCCACAGCAGGGGAAACTACAGTTACCTGGTGGCCTGTGACCACCTGGGCATAGGATGCCCCTGCTACAGACTGCCCCTTCCTTTCTGGCCTGCCCTGTGAAGCAAGGGAAGCTTTGAGCTTGGAAAGCTCTGCCTTAAGGGCCCTAACCTCATCCTCTAGTGCCTGCATCCTGGTAGTAACCATCCTAAAGGCTGCAGCTTATTCCTAGATTTAGATTGAAAAGTAACTTGCTGCAAAATGATTTACCAAATAACAGAGCAAAGCTAAATAACCGACAAAGCTTAGGTGTATGCTAGTTCCTAACTATGCAGCACTTACAAGGTAATTACAAGAAAGTTGACTGTGGTTTTAAAGAAAGAAGAAATCACTCGCTGAACAACTGCCAAAAACAAATAAATAGCTGAAAACACTGACACACTAGACAAAGACAGACATTAATCTACGGACAAAATGGCGCTGGGCAACGTCGCTAGGTGTAAATATTATAATCTGCTTGTTAAAAAAAAAACTTATGAGATAAAACTATGCAAATATATGCACAGAAGTAATTGCGAAATACCTATCTACAGTTAAGCCTAGTATACTGCCCGGTTCTGCAATGACTTATCTGGAAAGTAGGAGCTCCACACCGACATGTTTCCACCTTGACAACTGACGGCAAACTGATTTGTGTACAGCTTTTGGTGAGATGTAGCGCTCAGGCCCTCAGTGGGAAACTGTGCTCGGATGAGGATATCACTATGGTTCCGGCTCTGCACGTGGCCAGCAATCTCTGGACTTCTCAGGAAAGACTGGGTGTCGTTGGTGTGATGCATGATATATCCGCCAAACCGGAAGTCAATATGGAAGCGATACCAGGGTCAGTTCGTCAGCAGGTACATACCAGTCGCAGAAGCCTGGGGAAGGCAGGTAGGAGCACGGGACTCCACCAGATGGCAGCATTCAGGGGCACCGACATGGATGGGTACCGACATGGATAGTAGCGGCAGAAACATGGCTGTTAGATTTGTGGGGCATCACACTGTGCTCGCGACCTAAGGTGCCCGGCAAAAGGTAAAATGTTTCAAATGTGGGGATGTGGGTCACTTTGCAAAGGTGTGCAGACAGACCAGTGTGAAAGCCATGATGGTTTGGTCAGGTGAGGAAGGCCCGTGGGTATTAGCGACTGTGGAAGGCAGGAGGCTCCAGGTACTGGTTGACATTAGCTAGCAGTATCATGTCAGCTAATGTGCGTCGTGGCCAGTTTCAGCAGCTGCCCATGGCGCCTGCAGATGCACGTCTGGAGGCGTGCGGTGGCTATGAGCTGCATGTGTTGGGATGTGTACATGTCCTACTACGGTCTCCGAGTGGCAGTTCATGTCAGGCAAAGCTGCATACAGCTCAGACATGGGTATCTGCCGGGACGAGACCTGCAGGTAGCATTCCTGCTCTCCATTGGGCATGATGCCTGTGTGCAGGAAACGGCGGCGACGGATATTCTGCCTGCACTGACCAGATACCGACGCAAGGTCGGTCGCAAGCTAGGGACGGTTCCAGTTCAGCAACGTCTCCGTCCGCTTCCCTTCTCCGTGAGTGAAGAAGCAAAGGTGTGTCTGCAGGACCTGGTCGACGAGGTATTGATCGAACCGGTGGATACTTCAGCACGGCATCTTGATCCGTTAGTGAACTCGGGAGACGTCTGCGGACGATGTTCCACACAACCAACCCGTCCACGAGCGGCAGCCACACCGAGAATGGGACCAACCACAGCAGTCGCGTCGCAGCACTGAGGTCACGGGTCAAGACGCGACGGACACAGCAGAATAGCACGCTGACGCCGCACGGCGCACCAAAATGTCATACTTTAAACTTGGAGAATGAGTGAGATGCTGTGTGTTTCCTCAGCTCGGGAGGGACGCACTCGGTTCTCTTCCCCAGTGTGCATCACGCTTCATGTGAGTCCAGTCACGTACTTACTGCCTGAGCAGCCAGCGTCGTGTACATACGGGTCGTCGGTACCATTGAACGGCGACTCCACCGCAAGGTGATGTGCGTGTGAGCAAGATGGGTGATTTGAATTTTCGCGGACGGACGTTCTCATGTCGTCCGTACCTTCCAACGGTGCTCACCGGTCGGCGGTACAGAGCAGCAGCAGCCACACCACTGGTTATTAGCGCGCTCGAGGCGGCGCTGCACAGTACACCTAAGATGGCGCTGCACAGCACACCTGAGGCGGCGCTGCACAGCACACCTGAGGCGGCAATGCACAGGACACCTGAGGCGGCGCTGCACAGCACACCTGAGACGGCTCTGCACAGCATACCTGAGACGGCGCTGCACAGCACACCTGAGGCGGCGCTGCACGGCACACCTGAGGATGCGAGGCACAGCACACCTGAGACGGCGCTGCACGGCATACCTGAGGATGCGAGGCACAGCACACCTGAGACGGCGCTGCACGGCACACCTGAGGCGGCGCTGCACGGCACACCTGAGACGGCGCTGCACAGCACACCTGAGGCAGCGCTGCACGGCACACCTGAGACGGCGCTGCACGGCACACCCGAGACGGCGCTGCACAGCACACCTGAGGCAGCGCTGCACGGCACACCTGAGACGGCGCTGCACGGCACACCCGAGACGGCGCTGCACAGCACACCTGAGGCGGCGCTGCACGGCACACCCGAGACGGCGCTGCACAGTACACCTGAGGCTGCGTTGTACAGCACACCTGAGGTGGCGCTGCACAGCACACCTGAGACGGCGCTGCACAGCACACCTGAGACGGCGCTGCACAGCACACCTGAGGCGGCGCTGCACAGCACACCTGAGGCGGCGCTGCACGGCACACCTGAGGCGGCGCTGCACAGCACACCTGAGGCGGCGCTGCACAGCACACCTGGGGCGGCGCTGCACAGCACACCTGAGGTGGCGCGACGCGGCGCGCTGGAGACAGTGTGAAACGACACGCTCGAGATGGAGCAACCCGACGAGACAAGAGCCACACAACCTGGATCGCACGCGAGTATACGATGTCGGTGATCACGGGGGCCGTGCCGGCGATCACGGTGGCACAGAACCACGCCGAAGTGCAGGGGAGTAGTCCTCTTGTCGCAGTGGTTCGTTCCATGACTGTTTGATGTGCTATCCTCTACTTAACGAGTGATGTTAGCTTCGTTTTGTTGGTAATGTGAGTTGCCCAAAAGGACAAGGGTTACTCGTTCGAATGGAGGAGTGTTGTGTAACTAGACGGGATGTGTACATACATCCATGCATGCGCATGCATGTGTACACGGGATGCGCCGCATGTCCAGTGTGTAAGTTCGAGTATTGTCACCTGAGTGTGGCTTCCCTGAGACGGTGCCAAGCTCACATCTGGGCCGAACGTTTGTCGTTTGTTTGTCGTTTCGCTCTCGTTTTTTCCTGCTTGATCGGACGCTGCTACTACAATCAGTAGTGCAACCGGGAAGGGGCCCATGGGTCTATAGTCCAACCGGTCATTCTGGCTGGGGATAATTTTCGGCGAACTTCGCGCTCCGAAAATGGTTTCGATTGAGTTCAGTGAAGGAGTCCCCGGAGTGGGGACGAGTAGTCTAGGGGTAAGTTGCCCGCCTCACAATCGATAGATTGTGGGTTCGAGTCTCACCTGTCGCTACTCTTCACCAGCGGCCCATCGGCGTGAGAGATTGGCGACGCTATATGACTCAACGGTAGAAGTGTCGTAAAACCAACAACCGAGTCCCCGGAGTGTCGAGGCTCGGCTGGGTACAGGAGCTGGAGCTGGAGATGTCCTTTAAAGCTGGAGGGGTTCCTTGCCACTGGAGGCTCCCTTGACGCCGGAGGGCACCTTGAAGCCGGAGGAGCCCCTTGAGCATGAGGTCCCTAAACATAATTAGCCTTACGTCGCAAAGTTCTGGGTGCGCCCTTGACCGCGCTCCTCGGCTTTGTGAAGGGTGAACTCATTATCAGTCCGTTGTTTGTTTATTCTAAGAGCAATATACTGCAGTGAATATGTGGATAGGGTTGGAGATGAAAGAGAAGGAAGTTATCGCGGGAGAAAAGTTGTTTGTGTGACTTATGCTTTGACATTTATGCGTTTCTTTGAACCTTCGCTTTAAAAAAGAAGCTCAGTTAGAAATAAAATATGGTCTTTCGAAGCCAGGCGGCTAGTAGTGCATGCTGAAAATGGCCACTGTGACAGGATAGTGTCATGTGACAGGGTAGTAGTGGAAAGGTTAGTACCGATTGTGTGGCGGTGGTGCCGCTGTCGAGGTGGCGGTGGCGATAGTGATGTGACAGGGTAGTGGGTAGATTCGTGCCGATTGTGTGGCGGTGGTGCCGCTGTCAAGGTGGCGGCGGCGATAGTGATTTGACGTGAAGAGGCGGTGGTTAGGTTAGTACTGATTGTGTGGTAGTGGCGCCGTTGTCGAGGTGGCGGCGGCGACTGTGATCGGCATACTCTAAGCGGTGCTGTGCCGGTCCGTGGAGCAGGCCGGCTTTTATTTGGGGAATATTGGATTTCACTTAGCTGATAACTGTAGCTTAGGCACAATGATTATGAGTAAGGTATAATTGTTCCTGTAGTAAAACGGCTAGGGCTACGCTTAGCACATGAACATCAATGACGAGCTATGCTGGACTACATTGCACAATGCATGATGGTCTTACTTTGTGGGTGTGCACATTTATTTCCCGGCTTTGTCAGTGCTATGCAGCGTACTGGGGAACCTGACTTTACGGTTAGCAACTACTACCTTGGCCTCGATGAGAAAGCCTATGTGCAGCCAAGTCTTCGTTCTGGCTATCTGTTTAACCTCGTGATCGTGAAACCCTGGCACATGCTCTGCGATTGCTTGCTGCAAGATGATTTGTACACAGGGCTCACTGAGATAATTAGCTTCTACGATTCACTGAACTACACTTTCCATCACTTTGACCTTCGCCAGCTAGTCTTTGGTGGGCACTAGCAAGTCGTCGCGGCGCAGTTCCACAATCCAACTAGTTGGCACGTGTATATGCTCAGTTACTACCTCCTTCGAGTGAGAGCCTGTGCTACTCTCACCGTTGCGGCACCGAGAAGCTCCGTAATCGGCCAGGTACAACATTGCATCCCTGGGCGGCCTTGGCTTCGGAAGACGTGTGTTGACAGATTCTTGTCGGCTGTTACTGCCTACGTCGGTGTCCTCGTCGCTGCCGTACAACAGGATCCTGGGACCCAGAGTTGCTTCGTCCTGCACACGGTGATCGTGGCTCGGTGGAACGTCAGCCGCAGACAGTTCGGCTCTTCCGTTTGACACTTCAGTCACTTCAGTCTTCGAAAGGTTTATTTTGATCCTATTTTGTCCATATCAATTTATTGCAGAAATTAGTGTGGTTTACTTCAGTACTGTGATGTTTGACATTACATCTGTATCCGAAAACTGAGTGTCATCGGCGCACATGACAATCTTGCCGTGTGGCATGTGTTGTGACATGTCATTAGTGAGAAGGAAGAGGAACACAGGGCCCAATATAGAGGCCTGTGCCACCCAATGCGTCACCGATAGGACCTTAAAATGCTGGACATACTGCTTGCGATTGCAAAGCCATGCGGAGAACCACTGGCCATCGATGCCGTACCACCCGAGCTTCTCCAAGAGGAGGCCGTGCTGGACGCCATCAAATGCTGTTGAGGTGTCTGCGGCGACAAGTGTCGTCATTATTCCCTTGTCAGCATTGCTAGTCGCAATTAGTACAACATCAAGCACGACCGCCTGCCTAGATAGGTCATGGCAGATACTGTACTGTTGTGGGTATAGAACGTGCTGACTAGATAAATATTGCATCAGTTGTGTGCATACTACACGCTCGCAAAGCTTAGTCACGACCGACAATATCGATATTGTTCGGTAGATGCACGGTTCATCATCGTCGTCACCTTGATATATCAGCATTATTATAGCGGTTTTCCATGATGGCAGTAGGTCAGTGTTTACAATGCTACTATTAATGATGTGCATAAGGTGTGGTCCAACAGCAAAGTCATCTTTGATCAATGACGATTGTAACGCTGTCGGCACCGCACGCGCGTGACGATCTCATCCAGCTCAGCACGGCCGACAGATCCGGCAGCGTGGCCGGGCGCGGGGCAAACGCTCCGCTGCAGACTCGCGGCGGGCGCGGCGGCAGCGCCTTCCCGGTGTGCGCCGCCGTCAGACCGTCCGCCACCGTGGAGCCGACGCTGGCGAAGTATGTGTGCAGTCGTTCGGGCCAGCCGGGCTGGCGATCTGTCGGCAGGTCAGGCTTGAGGCTTGTGCTTCTTTGAAGCGACCAGAAATCGTCGAATGTCTTTCCATGTGGCGGATTTGAGTTTCTATGTGACGTCAGTAAATAATCAGAGCAGGCCCGTCGTTGTGTCGTTTTGACGGCGCTACGGCAAGAGCGGAACTCGGCCTGAATCTCCGCACATGACGTTAGGGTTTTAGCAGTTCGTGCCTGATCGCTGGCTGCGATGGCTTCTCTGACGTCAGCGTCCTGCAGCCATGGCTGTGGCCGGTGATGTGCCTTTATCTATCGAAGTGGCATTTGCTTGTCAATAATGGGATGCCATGGCACCAGCCAAGAGTTCCATTTCTCAGATACAGTTCCTGCCTGATAAGCTGGAGCCCAGTCAGTCAACAGTAAGTCTAGACACAGCGAGTCTTGATTGAGATGTCGAGTGGACCGTACTGCGATCATTCTTGGCAGTTGGTGGGCCTTGACACCAATCACTGCAGAGGCTATTAAGTCGTCGTCACTGATGTTGTTTTTAGTGACGCGTACGTCGGTGGTGGACTCGGGGACTGATCTGTAATCAGGTGATTTATGAGAGTCGGGTTAGCGCAGGACATGTGAATGAAGATATCAGCTGGCTCAATGAAAGGTCATTTAGCAGCTGCATACATGTTGTCACTGCTGGCTTAGTTGACTGAAGAGTGTCCAGTCGGCATGATCGTTTGTCTGTCGGTGCTGGCATCTGGTGCTGTGTAGGATGTGTTTGACTGCTAGTGTGCTGTGGCATGCGATGCATTGTGGTCGTGGATGCTTGGTAATACTGTGAGTGGGTGAGGTCCGTATGTCTGAAGCAGAGTCTCGTGAGTAGTCGTTCCCTGTGCTGAATGTTGTGCACGAACATGTGCGCAAAAACCGGTAAAAGTCGCCCGAGGAGCAAATTGGTTTCTCCTCGAACTGGCTATCTCCAATGATGTCGGCCACTTAATGCTCCTGTGTCCTTTGTTGGTTCCCTGGGCTTTGTCCCCAGTAAAAGCATATGTCTCATTGTCTCTCATTCTCGCCTCTCTTGACACCGATACTAATATCATGCATTGAATTTGTAATGTTTCCAAACCAACTGGTGAGAGGGCAATGCTGGATAAGCCTATAAACTACCCACCTCACGCACCATGTATTTGGAAAGTCCTGGGCGGAAATCCTGACAACTCTATGCATCTGACAGAAAGAAAATAACTTATGGCACTGTAAAAATATTCAGAACCGATGTTGTTCAAATCCATGTGCTAAAACCAAAACAGTTCCTATTGGTACGCATTCAACCATCCGATTGGTTCTGATTTTTCGACTACCTCCATCAAGGTTGTAAATTTCACCACCCAGGAAGTATTTCCGGAAGAACTATGATTGCCGATCCTGTGTTCTAATAACGAATCTTGGATCTAATCGTGGAATCCACATAGGATGTTAATATAAAATAATATCAGGGTCTTCCCCCACCCCCACAAAAAACAGTACCGGATGTATTCTTGATGTAGTTAGGTGGTTCCGGAAGAACCCACATAAATCGCGTATTTAGAGCGTAGTGCCTTTACAATATCCTGACATGATGGCTGTCGTAGTGCCTTTACAATATCCTGACATGGTGGCTATCGTAGTATCACGCACGTTTGATGCGAACCTGCTGAAATACTTTGCGGCACTAGTCTTGGCATGCACGTATTCACATGATAGTGAAATGAGTAACAATGAGCAATCTTATCGCTACTTTTCCCACGCTCGTGATGACGAGAAGCAAACGGAAAAAGAAGGTTGATGTTCGCTCGAACTTGTATTTAAAGTAGCAAAGCGACGGCTACTGTCCGAACAAACACAGCTGATGCATGTCTGCCAGTGGGTTGAACGGTTTACTCTGCATCACAAACATACGAAAATGGTGCGACGGCAGCGGCCACACAACGACGCGCTACGTCCACACAACGACGCGCTACGTCCACACAACGACGCGCTACGTCCACACAACGACGCGCTACGTCAACACAACGACGCGCTACGTCCACACAACGACACGCTACGTCCACACAACGACACGCTACGTCCACACAACGACGCGCTACGTCCACACAACGACGCGCTACGTCCACACAACGACACGACGCGCTACGTCCACACAACGACACGCTACGTCCACACAACGACACGCTACGTCCACACAACGACGCGCTACGTCCACACAACGACGCGCTACGTCCACACAACGACACGCTACGTCCACACAACGACACGCTACGTCCACACAACGACGCGCTACGTCCACACAACGACACGCTGCGTCCACAAAACGACGCGCTACGTCCACATAACGACACGCTACGTCCACACAACGACGCGCTGCGTCCACACAACGACACGCTACGTCCACACAACGATGCGCTGCGTACACACAACGACACGCTGCGTCCACACAACGACACGCTACGTCCACACAACGACACGCTGCGTCCACACAGCGACGCGCTACGTCCACACAACGACACGCTGCATCCACACAACGACGCGCTACGTCCACACAACGACACGCTGCGTCCACACAACGACACGCTACGTCCACACAACGACACGCTACGTCCACACAACGACACGCTGCGTCCACACAACGACACGCTGCGTCCACAAAACGACACGCTACGTCCACACAACGACACGCTACGTCCACACAACGACACGCTACGTCCACACAACGACACGCTACGTCCACACAACGACACGCTACGTCCACACAACGACACGCTGCGTCCACACAACGACGCGCTGTGGGATGACGTAGTCCGGAGCGGAGAAGTGGACGCTGCAACTCATTGTTCAGCATGTTGGCGATGCCGTCGGCGACGGGAACATGCGACGGCGCAGACGGGCGCTCCGTTCGCCACTGCGTAGTGCCCACCAAAACGGGCGGACGTTGTATGTACCAAACAGATACAACTGTGACTTGTTTCACCACCGTAAAATGTGAGGGAGCACTTTTTCTTCGATTTAAATCGATTCTGCTTCACCACAAATATAAAAGCTATCTGGGGAAACATTATTGAGTTCAATCACAAAACGTACTACCATATTTACGGTGGTGAAACAGGTCTCTGCTTTATTAAATGATATTTTTTTTATATTAAAATATATCCAGTGCACAAACATGCTCATCTCTACACATCGCAATACTTGATGCACTCCTATCATCATCGATGCAGAGCACGTAGCGCCGACTGTACATGAAAGAGCTATGTGCGCCGCGGGCGAATTCCAGATCCAGGACGGATCCTGGATCCAGATCCACCACCGCCGTGCACCAGGACGGCTGCGGTCCTGACCGCCTCCACCGCGGTCGCTCGATACAAAGTGTGCTTGTTTGTTGATAAACACGGTGTAACAAACAAGAGGCGCGCAGAAGGCTAACTTGTCGCAACGTCTCACCTGAGCACACACGAACATTTGTTTAATGCTACAGTTTCGTTGCTTCGCTAGATCTGATATCCTAACTAAAATGAACGTAACACAATTCGAAACCATTTATCAGGAGAGTATTTGTGTCTTCTTGCTGTGTACCGTGTTCGTCTGGCACGATTAAAATACTACTTGGCAGCCGTGCTCAGGAGGCATTCATATAATCGTCATATAATTTGCATTGTCATTCATGAGTACACACACACACACCTACTTATATATACATTTATATATATATATATATATATATATATTGATATGAATATATAATTATATACATATATATATATATATATATATATATATATATATATATATATATATATATATATATATATATATATATATATATATAATATATATATATTGATATGTATGCATATATATATATTATATATATATATATATATATATATATATATATATATATATATATATATATATATATATATATATATGTGTGTGTGTGTGTGTTTGTGTGTGTGTGTACATAATTTTAATCCGGCTGTTCTATGCTCCTACAGATGGATGCAAATATGTAGACGGCAAAAACCACGAACGAACGGCGTGACTCGTCGACTACTATCCATGAACCTTGGCAGGAACATTTATGAGTCATTCATTAATTCTTACCGTTGATACCGCGTCGTTGAAAGTGGCGAGTGTAGCGAAGCTGGTTGTGGGGACCCTTTGATTTAAAAAATTTAGCCCCTACCCTCCCCACTGTATGTCGCGGCAGTTTCCGGCAGATACCATACCCCTGCCCCGATCTGTCTAGCTGCTTAATCGGCATGTGGCCGACCGCCGGCGAGGCCAACGGCTATTGTTCCCCTCCCCAATTTCCGGTCAGGTGCTCAGATATCTGGATGGGTTCTGCCGCCGTCTGACGGCGTGGCCCCGATGCAGGCCGTCGCCGTCTTCAGAGTATGAATGTCGGTGGGTGACGTGAATGTGACTGTCATGGGTGATGTATGCTAACAAGCCTATTATGGGAACCCAATGGGCAGGTGGGTAAGTACATGAATAGTATGACAGTTGTCTGACAGGACACGTGCAGTGTGTATAGCTGTGAGGGAATGAGAGAAGTACGAAAGTGAGATGACAGTGGGATGACAGGTATGACAGATGTCATGCCCCGTGGCCAATGTTAGATGTGTCTGTGATATTAGGTGTGTCTGTGATGTCAGGTGTGTCCGTGATGTCAGGTGTAATGTCAGGTACGTAAGGTCAAATGCACATCTAAGTCTTAGATGTGTCTATGATTTATGAATGTAATGATGACATATAATAATGGGTAACTGCTGGATGAATGCTACTGTGTCTGTGAATGTCGGATGTCACATGTCCGTGAGTTGAGCTATAGTCGCGTCGCTATGGTGTCAGACGCGAAGCCACAGCGCGGAGCCGCCGTATCATTATTGTCTTGAGGTAATGCGCTGAGGTCAGCCATCAGGTGTCGGCGGTCGGTACGCTGACTCAGCCTCGGAGTGACTCTGGGAATGTCTCTGATGTCTGAGGGACGGTGCGCCCGCCCAGTGCAGTAAAGTTCACCGAGAGCGAGCCATTATGGTCGGTCGTCGGATGTCCAGGGCTGTTGCCCTGGAATGCGCAGTCAGTCGCGTGACCATGACGTGTCGCGGGTTGGGCCACATGATTGGTCGTTGGTCGTTGCGTTTACCTGGTGGAGAGCCGAGGGCTCTCCCGGAGACTTGTCACCGAGCTGTCGACGCGAGCGGTTGGGGGCTTGGCCCTCCGGTGAAGGCGACTGGACGTCAGGCCAGTCGTCAGAGGTATGTCTCTGGGGCTCTGACTGAGAGTCACTGTTTGTCTGGATGCACGCTTACGAGAGAGAGAGTCTTAGAGTAAATGAAGATCGGTCGGAATTGAAGTTGAATTGTATGTTGATGTGAACACCGAAGTGTATCGAATATTGGAATATGTGACCGGAGATTGAGATGTATGATGGCCCAGTGTACTGATGTATGAAGATGTGGGATGGCCGTGTGAATTGTCGTGTCAAGCTCGATTGAAGTAGTGCGTTATTGAAAGACATTATTGTATTAATTTTGGGCTAACTGCTGCACTATTGAAACTTAATAATCGTCGTCATTTAACTGTTAATTAAAGACAAATATAAGAGCTGGATTTTAGGTGCCTGTCAAGAGACGTTTGGATCAGAGCTCTGAGATTAAAACAGAGAGCTATTGAATGTATATCCGGGGTTTATCGTCAACGTCGAGGTCCATAGAACTATTCACGTAGCCCAAGGAAGTTTGCCCGCGACATAAGTGAGATGCCGGGCATGGAAGAAACTTTCCTACAGGAGGAGCTTCGACAAAATCTTGCAAAAACATTAATTTTCCAAAAGGACGAAAAGATCCTCCATATTATGAATCCGGGGTATGAATTGGTGGGAGGGCTAGACATTTTTATCTCAAAGCTCAAAGCTCCTGGGATGGGACAGCAGTGAGTCTGTGATGTGCCTGTTCTATTTCCCCGGGGCTGCTGTTCGACAAAGACCCTATTCAGCTGATGGCGCTGGTCAGAGCAGTACCAGTCGGGGAAGCTGGCCAAATCCGGCAGCTGAGGCATTTCGTGGCATCAACAAGGGCCAAACAACCAAAATGACATCTTCATCTCTCGAATTTGTATGTAAGTTCGTAAGTTGTGATATTTCATGTCCTGAATCGACCTGTGTGATTTCCATCAAGATCCGACCGATGTAGTTACGCGTGGAGCATTTTCGAGGGGTCAAAATATGCTTGGAACTGATCCATGGTGGAATTTATACGCAAAGCAATATGTATATATATACTCATCCAGTACGCGCATTAAAATTAGTTGAAACGAAATACATTTCACATACATTTGACCTAGCATTTGATATTCCTTAGTCAATTATCAAAAGTGCAGTAAAATATATTATTAAACTATGCCGGGAACGGAACGTTGCTGTCCATTTTTCTTTTTAACACTGCGGAGGGCCTCTGAGAATGTAACATCTCGGAAATAACTGAAGCTGGAAACACAATTTGGGGGAGATTACGGCCGTAGTGAATACCCTGCAGTGTAAATTTGATAGTCCTGGGTGCTTTCACCACATCGCTGCACAACAAAGCTGGCCGCGCGTCACTGATGGACCTGCTCCCTTCGAGTTACGGGCGTCGTACTATTCGGTGCCGGGACTGACGTGTCACGTGTGTGATGTGCCACGGTTCCCTCCTGTGCCCGAGCCGTCCGCGCGGCTGGACACAGCAGACAGAGGTGGGCAGACGGCTGAAGCGGGCGTGCTGTTGGACGACTGATCGCCCCGGTGCCGGGATACACTTTGTGGTACGAACTGTGCAGAGGCACGGGACATCGTCCTGGTGATGGCGACATCGTCCTGTTGAAACCGAGTCCGTGGTATGACAAGGCGTCACCCTTTTACTTTCTCGTAAACATTAACAATAGGCAGTAAATATCGGCAGTTTATATTCGGACAAATTGTCGCGAAGCGAGGTCTGCACTGGGCATCACTTCCATATGACTGCCAGGGAACTTCCATATGTAAGGATATTAAAATTAGTTTCAAATTTATGCTTCTGAAGATGTCACGCAATATCCTAGAGAAGATACTTTCAGTATGGAAGATATCATGTTATGCCCGAGAGATGCAATCACATTTGAAGTACCTTTCTTCGATCCTGATGGTGTCTGACGTCTGTACAGACTTAGTGGTGTCCGTACGGACATGACGACGTCTGTACAAACCCGATGCTGTCTGTACAAGCAGGGTGACGCCTGCACAGACCTGAGGATGTCTGTACACACATGGTGACGTCTGTACACATATGGTGACGTCTGTACAGACATGATGGTTCATGTGCAGGTATGGTGACGTCTGTGCAGATCTGATGGTGTCTGTACAGACATCGTCACGTCTGCACAGATCTTATGCTGTCTGTATTTATGTGGTGACGTCTGTACAGACATGGTGACACCTGCACAGACATAGTGGCATCTGCACAGACATGGTGGCATCTGCACAGACATGGTGGCATCTGCACAGACATGGTTAAGTCGGGACAAATGTGATGGAGTCTATGCAGAGATGGCGATATATATGCACACATGGTGACGTCTGTACATCTATGGTGAAGTATGCACAGACTTCATGGTGTCGCAATAAGGTTCCATCTTGAAACCCTGCTCGGAAATTCCTATTTGTGGAAGGGCCCTGGAGGTGTGCGCCCCTTCCCTCCCCATGGAAAGGTTGCTCTTCTCCGGCCGGAGAAAGGCTTCCCTTCAGGAAGGCACGAGTGCATTCCTTCCTCTCTCCTCCCCCCTCTCAGCGAATTTCAGCCGAAAGCGCTGCTTTCACAAGAAAAGGAACCCCGAGACGAACACTCCTCCACCCCCGTGCACGAATTTTTCCGCGGAAGGCGCATCCGCGAGGAAATTATGGGAATTCCTCGACCTGCCCCTGCACCGGTACCAACCATCTTCAACGCCTGCAATCAATCCTCGAGGAAAATTACTTTCTCCAAAAAGACAAGAAAGAAAGACTAAAAAGACTTTCTCCACCGAACCGAGCGCTTAAAATACAATGCCGTTTTTGGACTTGAACATTAAGGGCAGTAATGGTACTTTCCACACCTCAATGTACCACAACCCTGCTGATACCAGTGCTTGCATGAGCTCTGTCATTCCTACCCACTGCAAATTAAGTGTAATGCGATCACACATTAAAATTGTACTGCAATCACACCTTAAAATGGAACTGCATCTGCTCCGAATTGACAACATATCACCGCTGTACCCAGAGAGCCAAAGCAAAGCTAGGAAACAACCAAACAGCAATACGGATATCGATAGAGAAGTCTCTTCAATTGCAGACTACCGCCTGAAAAACGACACCAATACCATAAGACGACCAGCAGGAAATGACGTCGCTCTATTCTACTGCAACCAGACGACTCCATGTTACAAAACCTGGAGAGTTATCCGACGTCCGCCGCTCCTGTCTCGCTGCCGTTGCTAACGTTGTCGCTGCTGTCTCGCTGCCGTTGCTAACGTTGTCGCTACTGCCTCGCTGCTGTTCTAACGTTGTCGCTGCTGCCTCGCTTCCGTTACTAACGTTGCTGTTGCTACCTCGCTGCCGTTGCTAACGTTGGCGCTGCTGCCTCGCTGCTGTTGCTAACGTTGCCGCTTCTGCATCGCTGCCGTTGCTAACGTTGCTGCTGCTTCCTCGCTGCCGTTGCTAACGTTGCCGCTGCTGCCTCGCTGCCGTTGCTAACGTTGCCGCTTCTTCCTCGCTGCCGTTGCTAACGTTGGCGCTGCCGCCGCCGTACAAGCGGTCCGGACGGCACAACACCGGGTTTAATTTACGGACTGGGCGGTGGCCGTGAAAACAGGACTTGGACGACAAAAACATGGTTTCTGAACCAGTTTATTTGCGCTGAGTCCAATTCTGCGAAGGATATGGCAGATTTAGGCGAATTCCCTGAGGACCCTCGCACGATAACGTTTTTTTAACCTTTGCCCTTGAATTTCTCCATTGACTTTCTCATCATCCGCTTTCCTGTTTAGATTTTATAGACTTGCTGCAATTGCACACACACCACCAATTATGTCCTGCAAGACGAGTGGACATTTCCAAAATCGGACAAGTGATGAACTGCCGATGCCCCCCCCCCATCATCCCCCTCCCTCTCCCCTCGCACTTGGTACACACCTTCCGCCATCGGCATAACTGACACCGTTTCATCTATGTCTCAATTTTGTTTCGTCCTGGTTGTTGAATGTAATATCGTACAGTGTTTTGCTCGTCCCGAAGTATTCTATCGATTAATTAGCAAGTGCAGTGCGTTAGCAAACGTAACATTCCTAGACTGCGCTGAGATGAGAGTCTAATATTCGAATAAATCGCAGTTATTTCATCAGGGGAGTAGGATAAATAGGGAACTACAAATGGATACATTGCGATACTTGAGGTATTTCCAGATGAGCAGCAAGATGAACCATCCGCAAATACAATTTGGTTCCACTAACTCGACATAGTCTTGGTAAAGAGGTTCTGCTCTAAAAACAAACATTTGACCCGCTGGGGAGCTTATTGATAACCTATGGAAACTCTTCCAAGACCATACCATGGGAGCCACCTTTGCTGAAAGGTTCCGTTTTCTACCACTTCAGGTTTGACCTGTAGGTTGGATTACGTGAAAGCAAAGGTTCACTTGCGCACGTGGTACGAGCATGCATGCATGCGTGCATCGTTTCGAAGCTGACATCAATGACATCCCGAAGTTCCAGTGAATTTCTGGTGAAAATCCGCACCTAATCAGTCCAGCCGTTCCAGCGCTATCGTGATAAGTTGACACTAGGTCAGGTGAGGATTGGGTGGGGACAGAGACAGCCCGGCAAAATCGACATGCGTACATTGGTGAATCGACACTCATCGATTCTAAACTGAACATGCGGGTGATGGCAAAGTCAAGAGAGAGTCAGACAATAGAAGAAGCAAGGTGGCTTTTGCGCAAGGGTGATGGCATTTGCGTAAGTACTACCGCAATATGCTCATCAGAATTGCATTGGGCGCAAAAAGCTTGCTTCAAAGCCGTGCTTTACCGTCAAAGCCATTGGTTTTGACGCCTAAGCAAACGTCAACCGTCCAGCTGATGATTTAACCTCGCCTTTACGTCGTCTTGGTCGTCTAGACCGTCCAGCGACAGCGGCGTCAACGCTAGCAACGGCAGCGGCGGCAATAATTAGCTGCAGCAGCGGCAGCAGCGGCGGATGCTAGTGTCAGCCATTTCTTCCGGGCGATTGCGTTTTCCCTCCTTGAAATTGGACTTGAAAGCAAAAAGCTCTTTGTTTTCTTAGTTCGTATGCGATTTTTTTCTCTCACCTTTGTCTGGATTGCACCGGCGCTTTATTTCCGAATATGGTCACACAATTAGCTTACACACACACACACACCTGTACACACACACGCACACAGATGAGTACACATATATATCGAAATATGCATTTTGCACAAGCGGTTGCCACCTATTCGTAAACTTTTGCATTGCTTCGTTCTTGAATGCAGTACATTTTTCGATTTCACGCATTGTCCTGATCTTTCCCATAAATTCCGCCAGTGACACTCTTCCACTTCCCCGTATTTGCCTACCTATTATGTACTGTTTCGCAAGCAACAGCACAAAGTTGACAACGTCATTTGCACTGATGCATCCAAACAGTATGTATTCTACGCATATATTCGTGCTCGTTCCGTTATTTAGACATATGCGAATATTGGTTCTGCATTCTTCGGTGGCTCAAAATGTCCTTTTTCAACCGACCAGAGGTCACGACATGTTGCGAAATAAAAGGAGGTCACGGGGTCATCTGTGCAAAAACATACTTGACATTTCACCCTAACTTCATTACCCACATCTTTGCGACCTCATTTATTTATGATATGTTACAATGTTCAACCATACAGGATATATCGGCTGAGGTTTCCATAGGTGACTTCCTAAAATTGCGTAGGTTGATTCGGAGCATCCGATAACCCCATATGCTGATTTGCGTCTACATTTGAGAGATGAGGGTGTCAAGCTCCTGGCAATCTACTGCAGAATGGCCCCGATTTAGTGGAAGTGAATGCATCAGTTAAGCCGGATGGCAAGAATGCATTCTGGATTACTTGGTCTTCTGGATCCAGTCACTGCCCTCGTCTTGTTAGCACACCAAACGGCGGGTGAAGACCAGACAGGCACTGCGGTATACATGCGGTCAAGGTCACAAGCAGATGCGGCAGGCAGGCGGCTGGGCCCGGCTGCGAGGTGGCAAGTGGAGGGTGCGGCGGACAGGCGGCTGGGCCCGGCTCCGAGGTCACAGGTGGGGGTGCGGCTGGCAGGCGGCTGGGCATGGCTCCGAGGTGGCAGGTGGAGGGTGCGGCGGACAGGCGGCTGGGCCCGGCTCCGAGGTGGCAGGTGGAGGGTGTGGCTGGCAGGCGGCTGGGCCCGGCTCCGAGGTGGCAGGTGGAGGGTGCGGCTGGCAGGCGGCTGGGCCCGGCTCCGAGGTGGCAGGTGGACGGTGCGGCGGACAGGCGGCTGGGCCCGGCTCCGAGGTCACAGGTGTGGGTGCAGCTGGCAGGCGGCTGGGCCCGGCTCCGAGGTGGCAGGTGGAGGGTGCGGCGGACAGGCGGCTGGGCCCGGCTCCGAGGTGGCAGGTGGAGGGTGCGGCGGACAGGCGGCTGGGCCCGGCTCCGAGGTGGCAGGTGGAGGGTGCGGCGGACAGGCGGCTGGGCCCGGCTCCGAGGTGGCAGGTGGACGGTGTGGCGGACAGGCGGCTGGGCCCGGCCCCGAGGTCACAGGTGGGGTGCGGCTGGCAGGCGGCTGGGCCCGGCTCCGAGGTGGCAGGTGGAGGGTGCGGCTGGCAGGCGGCTGGGCCCGGCTCCGAGGTGGCAGGTGGAGGGTGCGGCGGACAGGCAGCTGGGCCCGGCTCCGAGATGGCAGGCGAGGGTGCGGCGGACAGGCGGCTGGGCCCGGCTCCGAGGTGGCAGGTGGAGGGTGCGGCGGACAGGCGGCTGGGCCTGGCTCCGAGGTGGCAGGTGGAGGGTGCGGCGGACAGGCGGCTGGGCCCGGCTCCGAGGTGGCAGGTGAGGGTGCGGCGGACAGGCGGCTGGGCCCGGTGCCAAGGTCGCAGGCAGGGGTCCAATCGGCAAGAAGCAGCGACGATCGTTAACAAATCCTAAATCGCCAAATTTCGAGTCAGGCTTCTTCTGGTTTGGACGGTAGAATTATCCCAGTGGCAGATGGGAGAGAAGATCATGTATCCACTATCAATGAAAACATCAGCGTACTACTGTACAGTGTACCCACTACACCTCAAATTTGGGGAATTTGTGAAATCTGCCTCATAAGGTAGTGTCTGAGTTACAATGATGTCAACCACCTGCAGTGAATGATGCCCATGTTCATACAAATCTTCATGCCCATCTTCAAGCCCATATCCATGCCTATCTGCATGCCCATCTGCATTCCCATCTTTATGTATGTGCAGGCACACTCAGTGAAGTGGGTACCTATCATGCGAACTCCTCAGGACATAAAGTTCGCACATCCTCTCCTGTGCCGCCTCCATACAGGTAGTAGGATAGCCAATGTCGCCTGTACGCCTGTCTAGCTGACGTCTGAACCGCGAAAAACGTACATAAGACATAGAAGCTTCAATGAAACAAATTAGAGGAAGCTAAATATACTTTCTCAACTGTGTGCAATTACATCCGAGGCAAAATCGGATGTCAAGGTGCCCTATAGCCAAGACGTTGACGTCATCGGAGGAAAACTAGGGAGGTGGTAAGCATAAAACGTTTCTTCGAGCCATTATTGTTTGTTTATCATTTATTGTATATTCTACATCATCCACCAACAGGTAATTTTGCACAATAACAGTGAAATCACGTACGTAGCGGAGCAGTACGCGGTGTATGTCAACATTAATACTTTAAAGTGTGCCATGTGACCCAGACAAGTGTCATACATTTTCATACAGTGATTGGTCCAACGTTGCTTCAACGCCCGAATATAATTAGGCACGATCGCTAAAGCACACACACACACCAACCTTGGCGTACTTAACGGATTAAGAACAATAAGCGTGAAAATGAATGTCAAATAATTGAGCACATCTTGCTAGAAGCTTTTGGAAGTCCGTATTGAAAGGTCTACGCTATTTGATATACTAAGAAGTTTAAGGGACAAAATGACTGACTACTCTCTAAAAGGCAAATATTACTCAAAAGTAATTAGTCAGTTTTATCAGCTCGATTAGAGAAATGTGAATTCGGTCATATTTGTTCCCTTGCAAGGTCCCTGATACAATAATAAAATGAGATCAGATTAAAGCAAACTAAATGCTAGTGCTGGAGCCAAATATGTATCAGGCTGATATAAATTAATGAATACCATAATAAGCGATCATGGACGGAAATTGACTCTAGCACAAAGAAAGCACAAGTATCCTCCAGTAAATTTTCAAGTCATAGAATATGAAGATGTAAAACATCCCACTCATTTTGCATAATGTTGGGGTATCACACTTAGGCGAAAGCAATTCTTCTCATTTCGATCTTTTTTTTCCTTGTTAATCTGACCTGTTTTCTTTACCGTTTGACACAAGGTAAAATTGCATGTTTTATAACGTTGGAAGAAATTGGAAGCATTAGATCAATCGCAGCTACTTTCCGTTCCTATTATTCCCACATGTTGTTTTTTAGCTTCGAAAACGTACCACGAAAATATGTTGATACATGCGAAAGCGTGCGACATGGCTAGTTTCGTTTGTGGCTCCGACCGCTGGTGTGGCTCCGATGTGACTGCAATTTATGTTGGAATTTGGACAAATCAATAGTTAAAATGTAAGAATGAAACGCCTGGGTATCGAAATTTCGAAGTATGTCTTACCATCTCGTGCAGAATAGCTTCGGGAAGTTCTCCATGAAAGGACAGGCTGCCTTCACTCGACTTCCAAGGCGCTCTTCGACGTGCTGCGAAGGTGTTGGTCATCAGTCGTGCAGCGTCTTCTTCGGTGGCGCCATCCTTCAGCGCATTTATTTTTCTTTGGATGACGATGTCGGGTAGTCGGTCTGATGTCGGGTAGGAAGCTCGGAAACGCTCTACTGCTTGTTGGACGGTTTCTGTTCGGGTTTGATTAGTGTTATGGTTGTACTGGCTTCACACCCTGGATGGGTATGCTTGGGAGTAGCAGTATGCTCCGGAATATGTGTAGACCTTAGTCGTAAGTGCATCAAGTAGGCTTGCACTGCTTAATTCATACAAATGTCAGGCTCGAATTGATTAGGTTTTGTTACACGGTGTGAAAGCCAAACAACCATAGCCTTGATTAGTTAGTTTTTATATCCAAATTTATATATGCTTTTAAAAAGGCTTTAAAAAAGGATAGCCCCTTTCATACGGTAGCAGTGCCCGTTGAAGTGCTGACACCCCTCCCCCACCTTGATAACTTTCTAAATATTCCTCTGGACACGAAGTCTCAGGAAGGCGGTTGATCTCAGCCTCTATCGAACATTTAAATATATCAGGTTTGTTGGCCCACAAATGGGAAAAAAAAACTTGAAAGCGTAGGTGTAGGCTAAATGTCATCCAAAAATAATTGAGATTAAGTTAGGTTAGTTTATTGTAAGCTTGCGTAAACGTTATATACAACATCCGTAATTGTAAATTTATACTTCTTTCAACATCCGTATGTCTAGGACTTATGCAACGAAAAATAGCTTGGAGTAGGTTAGATTTGTTGCTATTAAATTAACGCCGGTTTTACACCCTTCAAGATACGTATGATGTAGTCCCTACATCATCCAACATCCGTGGGTGTGGGTTTATGCTATCAAGAATCGTTTGGGTTAGGTTAGGTTTGTTCATTGTAGATTACCGTAGGCCTTACGCAGCCCAACATATGTAGGTGTAGTTTTGCACTGTCAAAAGTCGCTTGGGTTAACACGCGCACTGGAGGGGAGGCGAAATCCGCCCATCCCTCCGGTTTTTCGTATATAACTGCAGATTTTACCGGTCGATATACGCGATTTTCTGCGTGCCTGCTTAGAAATGACCTGCTTTAAATGACGTTGTTTAAAGTAAGAAAAATGGAAATCGGCCGAAAAAATTTCAAGTTAGAGCCCGCTAAATAAAAAAAGAATTCAAGCGCCGGACCACAAAAATCGGCGCTGATGCGCTTCCCGTCTATCCGCAAAAGGGAAGTGTTCTTGGCAACACTAGCGACTTGTTTGATGTATATTGATATACTATGTAGTTTCAAGGCCATGTTAGGTCACCGAGGTCAAGTCAGGTCAAGTTCATGACAGGTTAACGGAACCAAACTTGATCAACTGGAGTGTTGTCATAAATGCACTACTGTTTGTCGTTTGTACTGTTTGTCATTGCGTTTCCATACTTTATTCATGTACTTCACTCCTTTCTTCGCGAAGCCGATTGCGCCGAGCTGCCCGACAGAGCAGTCGGGCGGGCAGCCCGGTTCCGGTAACTGGAACAGGTAACTGACCTGATAAAGTGCTGCTATATAGGTGACCTGAGGTCAAATGTCGGGTCTTGCATCTGTATTGCATCATTCGTAATGTCCAAAACATAATTGATGCCCATTTTGGAGCATTTAAACACAATCACAGCGATCCATAACAATGACAAGCCAAGCCACGCAAAACAAGAAAATTTTGACAAATGTGACCACATTTGACCTTGAAGATATTAATTTAAGGTCAGGAAATTTGCACACAATAGAGTTCACTACCGTACCCATCCACCCTGCGAATTTCGTGCCTCCAGCTTTAATAGGAGCCGAGATCTTAGGGGGGGCGGAATCCGCCCCCCCCTCCAGTGCGCGTAATTTTCAGAGGCCCTCCAGGGCGCGTGTTAAGCTAGGTTAGTTCATTTTACGTTGTCGCCCATCAAGCAACAAAAACGCAACCTTCTTGTCGCATTATCGGCCTGGCCTAGTATGAGCTGTACCCTGGCGGTGCCGCCGGTAGGTGGGGGTGGGTGTGGGTAGGGGTGTGGGGGGTGTATTTAATCCTTGTTCATTTCAACTCCCGGGTGTAGCACGGTGATACCAACCGATTTGCGATGGACAAGAACGTTGCGGTTCATCTCAGAAATCACCAAATTGTTGATATTTCTTATTGAAAATGGTTATGTTCCATTCGAGTTTTCAGCAACGATTACCGGGAATGCTTGCTTAATGTTCACTTGATCAATCTCACGGAAGTATAAAACAGTGGCAAGATGGTTCGCATTGCGGAAAATCGCCTATGACCTTATGGGGATGCGTCCAACACCACTCTCCCCTACCTAGGCACATACCTAACTAGCATGCCTACCTAAATGTGGTGACTTACCATCTGTTCTTGTTCTGGCTCAACGGCCTCCATCTCCTGGACTTATTGCGTCGGCTTTACAAACCGTTATTGGATACCTTATTCAATTCTGCTATTAAATGCAATTATAATAGGAATCGTCTTACATTTGCGCTCGGCCACTCCATTTGCGCACGGCTTTTGGTCCCCGCCTCCTATTACAAGCTACATGGAGCCGTGTGAAAGGTGCGGCGCGGCGGAAAATTTTTTCCTTAGCAGAGGCGAAGTGCCATCCGCTAGAGGAGAGATGCGTTGAAGAAAGGACTATGTTAAACCGGCTTACGTGGCATCCGGTATCAAGCAATCAAGAAAGGAAAGTAGGGGAACGCCGGTCGAAGCCTTTTCACTGCGCATGCGCGGGGTTAACAAGAACTCAATGGCGTTAAGCTTCCGCGATGTTGAACAAAATCACCATAGAAACATTTCAAGGACATGACGATGACTTTACCGGACCGGAACTGCGCTAGACCAGACCGACTTAGACCAGCCCGAGCCCGAGTCACTTGAACCATGGACCTGGAATGATCTTGAAAGGTTGCAAGCATTGAATTGCACGTAGAAGATATGCCAACTCCTGCAATAACAGCATGTGATGTCACTTAGCTGCCTAAAAAGGACGACCAATTGCATTTCTATAATTCGATAATTCGCGATTTGTGTGGAGAGTGGCATAGGGGCATAGATGGAGAATTCCCAAAATGATTCGCATGAGTCTTGAGACTTGAGTCCATTATTTCTATATATCATCATAGTCCTAATATTCAAGTTAGAAATTATTGGCCTTGCATTTGCAACATGAAAAGTACGCAAAGTTCCACCCCGGATACTTACTTACGTATTTTGGGCTATACTTCCGTGACCTGACATGATACCGACCTGAAACGTCACACACTTATAGAGAACAATGCACTCTATCCCGTGCATTTCGGTTTCTGGGCTACGATTGTCAGGCTGGAAATTCTGAGCATGGAAGCAAAAGTTTAGTTTTGACATTGACCTTATCTGTATCCTAACCTGAAGTCAGTTAAGTTGTTTTTGTGTTCGTTTTGGACCAATGCATACACATCGATAGGCAAAACTTTAACTACCTTTGAAACCGGATTTTGAACAACTCCTTGAAAAGTACCATACATAAATAACCATAAAGTACCGCTATAAGTGACGCTCTTCGAAATTGCTGCCTTGACTACCACGTCGTCTAGCTTGGGACCCTTGTTCGCCCGACAAAAACTGGAACGACAAAAGATCCGCGATTCGATTGTCAGAGGGTATGCAAAAATTGACCGCGATCGCGTTACTTGTTCGGCGGCTATCTCAGAAAAAAACATTGAGGAGGGGGCCAAATCCCCTCCCCGACATTTCTAGGAATAAGAGAGCACTAGGTACGTTAATCGAAAGTGGTATGCACCCATTGTTCAAAATGTGTTTTGACCTGTGTATAGTCCCCTAGTTGTATGCACGCGCGCGGGCGTTCTAGAATCCAGGCACATATCCTCATGCTTTGCCCCCATCTCACCGTCCCGCGATGTTTCTCCTCCCCACGCTGGATACCCCTTTCTGGGTTCCTCCATGCGCATCCCGCTCTCGTCTTATCTGCAATACTGCATGACTCATTGACACCATATGTTAACTTCACGAGAGAATGGGCAATCAAGAATACTGAATCTTAGACCCCCATCCTCTCTCCGCCTAGCTTGGCTACGACTTCGCAACCAAAATAGCATATTAAATGCTTAGTAATGTCATCTATGTAAGCTAAGTTAGCAAAGTTATAATTAGATCACCCTCATGAGTACACCAAGCTGTTCATCATTTGATTAAAGCATCAATATCCTGTAGCATATCGTGCTTTTCGGTAAGAAAGCGTCTGAGGCCATCCGCGCTTCTCCAACTTACAAGATGCTCACTCATGTTGTGAATTTAATACAACGAAGGATGGCTCTTAGATGCTCCTGGGTTTTAGACATTGCGTGTAAAGAAAGCATACGACCTTCAATATACCAGGAGGTATAGTAATAAAGGTGTAGGTGTAAGGAGGTGTAATAATAAATAAACGTTGAGTAATAAAGTATAATCCTTAACGTTACTTTTGATGTCAACTCAGCACCTCCTGGTATATTGAAGGTCGTATGCTTTCTTTACACGCAATGTTGTGAATTTAATAAAGTTGGCACGTCGCGTCGGCCTGAAACCAAAATTACGCTGAAAAGAAAAAAAAACTACATGGCGTTCGCATTTGCTCTCGATTCCATCCCTAACTCACCATGTTAGCATCATAACATGGCTGACCTTTGCAGCGTCATGGCGCCTGCAGAAGTTAGCACTTCACTAGCCACGTCATCGTAAAGTGTAGCATGTCAAGCCGTAATCGTCATGCAGCGTATTGTAAGTTTAAAGTGCCAAGCGTCGTCTATCGGATGAATAAAAAAAACTTCCAATTTTCAATGCGGCCGTGAGTGCCTTTGAGATGCCGACTCTGTTACCTGACAAATTATTATGTAAGCGCAGTTGGGCTGGTGAGTGCCTTTGAGATGTTCACACCGCTACTTGACAGCGTACTGTGGGCGCAGTGGGGCTGGTGAGTGCCTTTGAGATGTTCACTCCGCTGTACATATTGTACTGTGGGCGCAGTAGGGCTGGTTAGTGCCTTTGAGATGTTCACTCCGCTGTACATATTGTAGTGCCTTTGAGATGTTCACTCTGCTGTACATATGGTACTGTGGGCGCAGTGGGGCCGGTGAGTGCCTTCGAGATGTTCACTCCGCTGTGCATATGGTACTGTGGGCGCAGTTGGGCTAGTGAATCTGTCCAGATGATTGACATTTCATGTTTCAAATGTGCCCAGACCACGTCGTCAACCAGGTAACATACTCAGGAGCATATGATTGAATTGGATTGTGGCTTTACGACGCACTCAGCAGCTGAGGCCATATGGCGTCGCCTGCCTCTCACCCTGGCATGCAGGGCGGGAATCGCGCTGAATCAAACCCCATACTCTGGCGTACCAAACGCTCAGCTTAAACACTGAGCTGCCGACGCCCCTCAAGGTCATATGAGACCATTAGCCTAAGTTTATCGTGGAATCCTACTTGGATATAAAGGCATCCTTCAACATTTTACGACCTGAATTTGAAATCAGTAATCCTTTTTGCCGTCGGAGGCTACAACGTATTCATTTGCAAGCTTGCATAACTATGTGTATGCTGAGCTTGACATCCACCGTGCACATTGTATCAAACGTGGCGAGTTTACCGTGAACATGAGGAAATCACATGAGATGTCGACAAATGTGCACACTCCTAAGTCACATTGTGGTGCTCATATCGCGATTCTGTCTTATATAGACGCTTGTACGGCTGTGCTGCTGATGACAGATTTTTTTAATTGGATGGTTCACAACGCATTTTATGTTCATGACTAATGGCGCCGCCTACACTGTTTCGCCGGTGGGCCGGGATATTGCAAAATGTCCCGAGTAGTGCGAGTGTTGAACTCGGGACCCTTTTATCAAAAGCTCAACACCCTGACCACTCGGCCATCTCCGCCGCGCCCGATGTTTTGCGAATATTCGACCTCTGTTTCATCTGGGTTTACTGGTTGACAAAGATGCGAGGACCGAATGACACTGGATTTGTATTGTGGCAAACGGTGTGCTGCTTCAGGGCCCGTTGCTGCATATCAATTAGTGCCCAAATGACCAGGACGGTGACAATCACTCCATCAGGCGACGTGCTGCGGCGAGTGCACTCAACAAACGAAAGCTCAAAGAGCACTCAACAGTCAACAGGCCCCAGAACAAAACCGTTGAGAGCCCTCAGAACAGAACATCCCGCAGCCCACATAGCAAAATAACCCACAGCCCGCGAAAAAAGCATCCCACAGCCCACACCAAAATAGTGCACAGTCCACAGAACAATACAGCCCACAGCCCACAGCAAAATAGTGCACAGCCCACAGAACAATACAGCCCACATCCCACAGCAAAATGGTGCACAGTCCACAGAACAATACAGCCCACATCCAACAGCAAAATAGTGCACAGTCCACAGAATAGCACAGTCCACAGCCCACAAAATGAATCATTTCACGGCTCACCGGGCAAAGCATTCCACGACCCACAGAACACAGTAGTTCACGGATCACAAGGCGAAGCAGTCCACAGTCTACAGGGCAAAGCAGCCCACAACCTACAGAACAAAACAGTCCACAACCCATAGTAGAGCAAAGCAGCCCACAACCTTCGGAACAAAACAGCCCAAAGCCTACAGAACAAAACCCGCCGCAGCCCACAACCTACGGAACAAAACAGCCCAAAGCCTACAGAACAAAACCCGCAGCAGCCCACACAGCAAAGCATTCACGGCTCAGAGGACAAGACAGTCCACAGCCCACAGCA
>JAOTOM010000976.1:0-53698 GCA_034440615.1 Ashinkailepas kermadecensis | reverse complement strand
TTTTCGGTTGAAGCCAAGAATGACGTGATTTATACTACTTGGAAGGATCACCAGCGACCTGCAGCGGGGCAAATTGCCGCTGTAAACACGCCTTTGCTCTCACAGGCGACAACAATGCTTTTAGGGACACCTCAGCCCATTGCAGGGGCAAGGGTACTCCCTGATAAGATCTGCAGATGCATCTGCAGGCACCACTAAGATCTGCAGATGGGCACCTTGTGCCGTTGACGGACATCCTTGCAGTCTGGAGAGGGTTCGCGTGCCGAAAGCCTTCTCTATTTCGTGCAATATTTTTGCGTCTGCCCCCTGAAGAAAATCCTGGCTGCGCCACGGATGCATAATAGAACATTCCCTTATGATGGGTGAGAGAATATGAAAATGCAAGCAAGGCGACAATGGTATTGCTTTTGGAGCGACTGGTTGCAAAATGAATGTGATGTTAGATTGTAAGCGTATCCACAGGGTCGCAAAAATGCGAGACCCATGCGACCCCCTGGCTACTGCACTTCTCTGAGCATGGAGAAAAAGGGAGTTAGACTATGTGAATACATAGGTGCGCTATGTGTGTTATGTGTGTGTTAAACCATGACTTTAGTTCGTCATGTATTGTTGATATTGGTATCTTGTTCTTGACTATGGAAATTACCGACTTTTGCCTTATTACATAAAAATAGCAGCTTTTTATATATAAGTTCGAGCATTTCAAGCAATTGCCTATGTGTATATGGATATAATCAAGCGCACTATGTCCTCATCTGCCCACATCTGCCGTACCGCCTAGCATTATGCGAGGGACAGCCGAATACGATCCGATTTAATGATATAAAATGAATGAATGAGTTGTGGAACAAATCGCAACAGTGGATACTACTGGGTATTCTCTATCTGAGAATCTGCACCCGCATGGACGTATGCGGCGTGACCTATGATGTGCCTTATGACGCTAGCAAATACCACAAAAGGCCAAGCCGCATCGCATCTTGACCACAACTCGCGTAATACTGACCACAGATCGATGAAGAAAAATCAGGGAAGTTTTCAGAACCTCCCACATCCCGAAATGTGTTCATTTGATGGAACGGTTCTAGGTTCTAGGTCTAGGTCTAAGTTATAGGTCAGATAGGGAACTGAGGCGTGGTCATGTCTGGGCACGTGCTCCATGTGTTTGTCCAAGGAGAAAAATACATGGGCACGTGTACCCCTGGGACACCTGAGAGCACCCCCATCGAATTTGTCTCAGTTAATGACGCCAATCGGGGAAACAGCGCCACGAAATACAATCCACAAGGAAATAATACCAGGGGCACTAGGGGCACACGTCAGCGAAATAAGATCCAAATGAGCGCATCCACTGATAAAAATGTATGCATTATGTTGGCCGTTTAGTCGTCTGTCGGTCGTCAGGTAGCGTCAGACAAATATGCCTCTGGTGGAACTATTGACGGCACATCAGCTGGGATGGGTGAAAATGGTTTTATAGGCAACAATGCTGTGGTGTTCACACTTCACATAGGAAGGGACCTAAAACACTCCATACCTCTTTCCACCATTGAAGAAATAACGATGCGGAAATTAAGAGATAGATAGGATAGGTAGGTAGGTAGGTAGGTAGGTAGGTGCATACCTAATGAGGGGGCGTCGGTAGCTCAGTGCTCTGGCATGACAGAGGTAGTGGGTTCGATTTCCCGCGGTGCCGCCCTTCCTGCCAGGGTGAGAGGCAGGCGACGCCATATGGCCTCAGCTACTGAGTGCATCGTAGTCACAACTACCACCACCCTACCCAATAAGGACGAAACCACGGGCGTGAGAGTGGGCGAAAAATTAGGGGAGGGCAAGCGAATTTCTGGGTCATTATTTCCATGCAACGCCCCTAGTGCTCATGCTCATTCAATTTAATCAGGCATTCGCCCTATTTGCGCCATGACCAGAGGCGCAGCCAGGGACCAGAGGCGCAGCCCCCCTTAGCAACCAAAATACACTAGCTCAAGCACGCCATTTTCAGATCTTCACCCCAGAAAACCACCAATTTTTGGCGCGCTTCGCGAGAAGAAGCCAGTTTGTTGCCTGACATTGTTTTATCGGTCCTCCCTTAAGACAATCCTGGTTGCGCCCAAGGACATGACCGCAGGGATTGAACTTCAAATAAAATATTGAGAGAATCAAACAATGTCAAAACAGATTAAATGGAACTACATGGCAACACGTGGCACAAAGTCTCATATCAAAATCGATGCTGCAAGCATTGGTGTAACCACTGGGGGCTGGGGGACATGTCCCCCCCAAAACAATTCTAAAAAGTGGCGATTTGTCCCCCTCAATTTTTTTCATGTCCCCAAGCCTCAACTACCTGAATATGATCGCCGAAAAATGATACTTAATCATTTATGAAGTGAATATATATATATATATATATATATATATATATATATATATATATATATATATATATATATCAAGATAATTACCAAAAATGCTAGAAACCGATGAAGCCAATCAACGGGCTTCACAGACTATCTGTCGTCACAAAATCTCCGAATGGTAAATCAGCAAACGCTATAAATTTCTGCTTCGAGGCCATTCTTTTATAGCATAAACCTTGGCCATCTTGTGTTTTCGCTTCGGTGGAAAATTGTGCTTTGCCAAGCAACAAATTTGCATTATCGCAAGGCTTTATTATAGTCTTAGGTTGCATTCCCCTGCGCATATATTGATATGTCTTGAACAAACGTGGCTCTGGGTGTCCTTGGGTATCTTCAAGACAATGGAGGGGAGTCACGGGCAGTCTTAAGCAAGTACTTCAAGTTAGCATCGTATTCGTATTCGTATTCAGCGACGTGTTCGCCAAAGGGGATTTGTATTGGCATCGGCATTCAGCGACGGGGTTATGATCGTTCCAATCAATTACCACAAATGCTTCTGCTTGCACTGAACACGCTGGAAGCACTACATAGGTCTCACATTACCACCTTAAGGGTCAAGGTCCAATGCAAACCGGTTTCTTCGGTTGCTTCCCATTCTTTTCGTTTTCACCCAAACCTGCCCAAATCTTGTATCAAGCAATAGCCTGTGGTGAACCATCATGTAACATTTCAAATCGGTACGTGTCAAGGGCAAACTTCTAGGTCAAAGATTAGCTTGATTTATTAGATGGTGATATTGAAGCAATATCGACCGAACACGAGGTTCGATTGCTATCGCTTCAATTGCCATCAAATGAACGTCATTCGATGTAGCTTGTTATGTCGCATCAGAAAGCTAAGCAATATAATTATTTTTTCAAGGGCAAAGGCCAAGCTGATCATCCGGTCCGTTCAATTTTCTTTCGTTTTCGCTGAAACCCATCCAAATCTGGTATCAAGCAATAACCAGTGGTGAACACCCGAGTAACATTTCAAACCGAGACATGTCAAGGTCAAATATTTGATTGAGTTCTTCGATGACCTCGCGTTTCGTCGCTATGGCTTCAATTTGCAGAAAATGGATATCATTCGACGTCGCTTGTTGTGCGATATCAGAAAGTTGATGATTCGAAATCATCTCGGCGGGTCAAAATTCAAGCTGATTTCTTCGGTCGCCTCGTTTTTTGTGCGTTCTTTTTTTTGGGGGGGGGGGGGATCGCCCAAGCCTACTCAGATCCACTATCAAGCGACAACCCATGGTGAACCATCGAGTAACATTTTGAAGCCGGGATCTTTTGAAATCGGGAAGTCCTTGCGATTCAGTTATAAATTATTCGTGAAATAGGGTGGAATATACCACTTTCTGAACACTCAATCCACATCCTTCTCCAAGAAATATCGGCATCCTGCTCCTTCATGAATGCTTATCAAGTCTGCGTGTCTTCTTTCTAACAGTAGCTCATTTATAAATAGCATGTGCATGCTCTCGATAAGGAATGGTGATACACGAACATTTTCCAATGCAATTTCAGGTAAAGGGATGGCTCTTTAATGTGATATGGCATTCAATATCATTTTATATCATAGTTATTATTCTCCCTATCCCGAATACAGCTCTTCTTAAATTGTGAATCTCAAAACAGATGATAAAGGTCCAGTCATAAGTACCTACACTATTGACTCAAATTTTAGTCTGAAAGACATCGAAAGCATTTTAAATGACACTAATTCCATGGCAAATTTCGACATCCTGCTGGGCTCGTTTCGACATCTCACACAACGAAAAACCATTCTTTTAACCCTGTTGCGATTCATCGCTATGGGTTCAATTTGCATCAAGTGGGTGTCATTTGACGCGGCTTGTGCCGTATTATAATGCTACCAAATCGAACTAATTTCAAAGGTCAAAGGTCAAACCGATTACTTTGGTCACCTCGCATTTTTTTCGTCGCCCCAACCTACCCACATCTGATATCAAGCAATAGCCCATGATGCATCTCGAGTAACATTTCAAACTGGAACATGTCAATTTCAAACCACAAGATCGAAGGATAGCTGAAATTGCTCGAAGTCCTCGTGCCTCGTCGCTATGTCTCCAATTTTCCTAAAGTGGGAGTCAGTCGACGTGCCGTGAGGTACTCTAGCGAACTGTTCAGAAATCACATTAATTTTAAAAGTCAATGGTCGAGTTCATTTCTTCGGTCGCCCCGCGTTTCTTCGTTTTCTACCAAAGCTACCCATGCTTGGCATCAAGAGATAGCCCGTGGGCAACCATCGAGCAACATTTCAACTCGGGACATGTCAGGTCAAGCATCAAGGTCAAAGGTTAGTTTTTCTTAAATCCTCGCGTTTCGTCGCTATGGCTTCAATTTGCATTATGTGGGTGTCATTCGACGTGGTACGGTATCAGAATGTTGAGATATCGAAATAATTTCACAGGTGTCGAATATCCAGTGTGTGTACAATGATTGAGTGTAATAGGAATAGGAGAATCAAATCTGTTTTTGTTTGCAGCCGTTGTGATAGCAGGCACTCATATCGGATATGACTAGGAGCTCCCCCAAGAAATCCGCCATAACATACTCAGACGGCGCTCCCATCGATTATTTTTAATTTACACCGCCACATTGCTGTTCCTGACATATATTATTTTAAAAGATCTTAAATTGTCCGCTTTCCTCTTAATGGTTCAACGGAAGTTGTCAAATTTTGAAGAGAAGCCACGCGTGAATACGTACAATTTATAACCAGCCTAAGTTCATCACCACGAGAGAGCAATGTTGTAATCAGGGGTGTATCCAGGAATTGTCATGGGGGGGGCACTTGTCTGGAGGGGCGCCATTTCTTTGGAGCGGCGCCACTGTGAGAGCACCTGGAGGGGCATCTCTGGCAGCAAAATTCGAGGGGGTGGGATACACTCGGCCCTTCCCGTAGGGGCAACTTTCCTTCCAAGGGGTGCTATTTTCATTCATAGGGGCGCCTCCGGCTGACAAATTCGAGCGGGTACACTGGAACATTTTCAAAGGGGCGCCTTTTCCCGGCCTGAGGGTCGCCACCTTCCACGTTGTGGGCACATGCCCTCAGTGCCACACCCTTTATCCGCCCTGGTTGCCATTGCATCGAAATGTGTCTCCGTAAAACGGAAAAGCATGGACAAGGTTATTGTATGTCCGTATTTACCACAATAAAACCATCGTCCAATATTTTATGTTTTTCCTACTACAAGAGGGCAACGTTTAACATACTTACAGCATGGCTCTATGGTGATTGTGAAATCGGGCTCAGCACTTACGACATCAAGCTAGATGTTTATAGGCAGTGATAAGGAGTAGAAATTGCTAATTTTGACGGAACATTTTGCGGTAAATTTGCAGTATAACGTTCTTTTTATTTTTGGAATTTTTATTTGGAATAGCATGTTTATTAAGGTGACTAAGATGATGGGACCACTTAGTTTCTGTGTAAATGATTGCTTTTCAGGTTGCGAGCAAAATACCAAAAAGGGGCTTTGGGCTAGGTAACATTTCACAAATAGAAATGTCTTAAAAAGCAGCATAACCTAACCTAACCTACCTTTGGAGATTTAAAAAAATCCCCAAAATAAAATTACAAAAATTTCGAGCAATTTATTTTCTAAAAACTATTACACTTCAAAAATAAACCTAACCCAGCCTAACCAAACCTAGCCTAACGTAAACTGCTTTTGAAGAAAAAAATTACAAGAATTGTTAAATTTGCTTGGAAACTATTCAGTATTATTGTGCTTTAAGGTGGTAACAAATGTTTTTACACGCATTTGCCTCCATATAGCAAACAAATGGGTTAGGTTTCGTTAGGTTAGATCAGTTTAGGTATTTTAAGTTCGAAATTTTTTTTCCCATTTTTAATAATCAATTTTGTTTATTTGCACAGAAAACAAGTGATCCCATCACCTTCATCAACAGTAGTCACCTTCATCAACATAGTATCCTGAATAATAATTTCACAAGAAAACACCCTGTACTGCAAATTTACCCATTTTTGTCCGCAAAATATAATTTTTAACAATGGCAAATCTCAAAACCAGACATTGAAAAAGAAATTGCTGAAATCCAAGGATTTTTTGGGGGTAGGCTACCCCTCCATCTTGTCCAAACTTACCGCGTCCCTGTTCTCCCCCCCCCCCAATTTCGAAACCGTGGCTACACCCCTGGCTGCGAGGGCTCAGTCCAATATCGGAGGGGCTCGAGCCCTACCCAAAGAAATATCCGAAGTTTCACCTTTGATTAACGAGTAGCTACTAACGCCTATAAGGGTTTTTTCGTGGTGAAGCTGGATCCTTTGCACTGATGAATGGAACTGTTGTCACGAATCTTACCTGAAGCGACTTAAAGCGACAGATACTCTTTTATCACGGACAATTGCTTCACGTTTGTCTGACGTTTGCTCACTTAATAAGAGCTATGTGGCTGTAGGTGCGTGTTTTTCAATTATATCGATATAAAGGCAGCACTTCGTCCGATTCGGAACCTGCACACATTGATTCCAAGGCCTCACAGATATTCAGAGGGGATTCTGTTTATTCTCGCAAGAATGTGTTGTCATACGACGTGCCCGTGTAGTCATGGTAACGCTAGGTACGGTAAAACATGATCGTTTTGTCTTTGGCACTCAGCCTTGCTATGGGATCTCAAATATGTGAGTTGGAATATATTCAACGTTCTAGTTTTGAAGCACTTTTTTAAAGCTTTTCCCCGTGATATTTGTTATTATTTTACAGTATACATACCCACAAGTATTAATTTACACTCAGTTGATATCAAGCAAATCAGAATCTATCGTACCATCGAGAGTGGTGGTAATACCAGAATTACAGTCGGGAATATTTGGAAGAAGAAAAATATGGTAAAATATTTGCAAACACGAAGTGAAAAACTATTTTTTGTCATAAAATGTAACGTTTTATAAAATTTAGAGCTATCACTAGAGGATAAACATGAAATTATGAATAGGATTTAGTACGGTAGCTCCTATTCTACTCCTACTCGATTTCATTGAACAGCTGATTCGAGAGGTTCAGGGCTTTAATATTCATTCTGAATATGACCTTTCTGACTACATTTGAACCGGTTTGATCACTCCTGTATGGGTTCTTGAATGCAATGAAAAACGTATATGCCATGCCTTGCGTGCCTTTGTGTACGCTAGCATCATTGCTCTGTATAGTCCAATTAGCTGGCTGTTGCTAGTGCGACAAGAACCTAGTTAGGTCTGACGACCGAAGGTTATCCATCACCTAAAAGTAGGTCGTAGACATGTTCGTCATGATTTGGAATTCTTGCGTTTGGCCACCAGGCAATCTTGCTTTTCTTAAACACGACTGGTAGTTTCCATGATGAGAATTATGTGGCTACTAAACTTGCTCAGCCATTGCACAACGCACGGCTTCTCCGCTCTTCGATTAGTCCTAAATCAGTGAAATAGTGATGGTCGTGAAAGCGGCAAAAGTAGCGTGAGAAAAGTTGTGAATAGAAGAATAGATTGAAGGTGATGGGTGTGCTGTGTTCGGATTTCTGTAATTTCTGTAGGGTTTCGGGTCGTTATACGAAGGTTTTTATCGCGATCATAGTTATGAGCACTGCGTGCCAAATTCTTATTTGCACTTAATTGGCCTCTGAATGGTAATCCGAACTGAAGAAGTTCCGGGACACTTGCCCGTTTTTTACTCCTTGCGAATAATGGGATGGGATTGATGATGGGATTCCGTCATTTTGAAATGCTGATGTGCCCGTGATGCCGATGATTGCCTGAAGGCGGGTAGGTGGTTACTCGGGAAAAAGTGGTGTGGTGGTGTTTTTGGATTGAATACCCAGATGGCATAACTGATTGGAGTGAATCTTTAAAGGAAAGATGTGGGAGCTTACCCCCCAAAAGAAACAGTTAATCTGATCACAAGGTTTGAAAGAATAAGCTATTACTGGATTTTTGTTTTCCAGAGCATTGTCATCTCCAGAAAACTATCCCCCATTTTTTTCGTATTGGAGATCAAGGTAAAATTTGTTTCTTTGGAATTTCTTTAAATACAATGTATTTTAACATGAAAAAGACGATGTGACCACTAATTTTATCTGCAAATGATTACTTTTCATTTGGCAAAGAGATACAAAATCATAATCTTCACTACAAATATAGCCCATCACATATAATTATCAGTACCTGGTGTGTAACAGACATGATAAAGAAGAAATTCAACACTGCATGCATTCAATTCAATACTCTGACATAGGAAACCTTATGTTTCTGGCATAATTCCATATTTATTCATGGCAAGGAGTATTTGCAGCCAGATGTGTCCATAACCTTAGATCTTGGCCAGAAGTTCCTTGCGATGCATTAACGTTAACACTGGCTGTAACGATCGCATGATGGGTCTATACTACCGACTAATGACTGTGCTAGCATGCACAGTCTACCAGCGTACGTAGCGAGCGTAGGTATGAACTTTACCTACCGTTCAGCAGTGGAACGTGCATACTTTCTGTATGTACGGGTGGTGCCGGCTGGGGTGGAGTGGAGGCCGATTGTGACCTCATTTGACCCTGAGGACATTGACCTGGGGTCATTAAATGTATACTGCAGTGAGTTCACTACAGCTGTAATTCTTCCAAATTTTGTGCTTCTAGTTTCAGATCTTAGGTGCCCAAACTTTCCCCCCAGTGAATGTTATGTGAGACATGTTAACTGGGTATCTTCTGCACTTCCTACTGTAGCGTTGCTTGCATTCAAAATGTACCGGAATGTGGTGCATACAGAACCGGGCTGTTGAACAACAACTTGACAACTTGAACATCTTGAACTGGATATGGATGCAATGTTTCCTTCCAGAGACAAAGTTTCATGATGACAATTCCAAATGGTCCAATTGGACATACATTGCATGAGTGGGCTTTAATTAAGTATTTCCTTCTTTACTTTCATGGGCAAATATTATTACATCAAGCAACTCATATGATAGTGTAAAGTAATAAGTGCGACATTAACCAATGGCCCTGACCGCTAACGATTGTGTGATCGGGTTAAAAACGTGACGGCGCCCGAACTTCACACCCATGACCACCCATGTGGAAAGCGGACCCCTTAACCAACTGCGCCAATCGTCGATATGGTGCTGGCCGAGTACGCTGTGTAGAGCATGCTGACAGATGTTTATTTCCTCTACGATCTCTGATGAAGTGTCGCATGTTTTTTTACACACCACCTAACATTAATGGCAGCTCTAACAATGATACCTAGATTTGATGGTATTTCTGTCTTAAAGGGTGTTTTGGGAATTTTTGGATTTTTGTCCTGGAATATTATGTTTATTAAAGTGATTCGGAAGATGCGATCATTCGTTTTCTCCGTAAATGCTTACGTCTCGGTTAAACTTAGCGATAATATCTATAATTCGCCATATATGCCACACCGCTGTTGTTTGTTGCATAATTTTATCCATCCCTCACCTGGCACTTCTCAGACGTGATTAAAGGGACATTCAACACTTCACGCAGTTGATTCAACACTTTTTCACATCGAAAATGCTTAGTTTCTGCCTTTTTGGCACATAGATGACACCACCATTATTTCGCCGCAACGCCGGAAAAAAACTAAGCAGAGCACGGCTTCCGGGCGTGATGTTCGGATGACGTCACTATAAATATTACGCTTGTTTTGAAATTATAATATATAAGTTTATATTAGTTTAGATAAGAGTAGATTGTATTATGTTAGGTTAGGTTAGGTTAGGTTTTCCTATTTAATTATTAATTATCATACTGCTTGTTGGAAGTCCTGAGGAAAGACAAGACCGAGTAGAAGCACACTCTTTTAAATATCACTTCGCGGTCCGTCCCGATAAACATTACGCTTGTGTTTTTAAATTATATAATCAAATAATCAAATAAATAATCAAACTTTGATATAATCAAACTTTGCTATAAGGACAACCACGCGAGCTTAGACTTCCTTAGACGCCACGGAGTTCTTCCTGCCGGAGTTGTCTGCTCTAAGTGTTCCAAGGCCTGCAGGTTGCAGGAGAGTAGGCATCGGTGGGAGTGCACCGATTGGCGACATTTCGTGTCGCCAGAAGGAAGGAGAAGAAGAGGTGTGGGTTCGTCACAAGCGACTACAAAGGAACTTTTCTCGACGGAACCCGCCTGGAACAGTGGCAAGTTGTGTGTTTTATTAATCTGTGGTTAGATAAAGCTGGGACCATCTCATTAAGGTATGTGAACGTTTGTAGCATTAGCCAATCAAAGCCTCAGTCCCATGCCTATGACGTCATCATACCGTACCGACGTGACTATGTCATCGTTCAAATTGAAAAGTAAGCATTTACGGAGAAAACGAGTGATCGCATCTTCTGAATCACATTCATAAACATGGTATTCTGAGAGAAAAAAATCCTACAATTCCTAAAACCCCATTTATGAAAAATTTACCGATTTGATGACATGGCCAAAAAGTTTATTTGGAGAGATTCTGGTTAGGTTAGGTTAGATTAGATTATATAATGCCATAATATATTTTTATATTATGCTACATTATCTTAGTATAGGTTAGATCAAGTTATTTAATTTTGTATATGATTTATCTATTCAAACATAGTTTTTCAATTCTCAACTGAGCAGAAGTTAGTAGACAAATCAAATGCAGCCACTCACAAGATACACCACATATCAGTGTAAGTTTAGCTTTGCTGTGTGTGGGTTGAGCTCCGGTATCTCACATAATTCTTAAGCTTTCTTTTGAGGACAGTCACACATGGGCGCAATATGACCATAGATGTTGACGTGCCCTAAAGCCCAAATAATTAACTGAGGACAGTCACACAAGTTTATAATTTTTCTAACAACAGTGTCATTCTCAGCCAGGCTATTTGATCAAATTGTTCCAAGGTTTGCCAGTATTTTTTAAAGGAATTCCACAGCTGCGAGATTCATAACTTCTTTCTGGAAGCATTGAAGCTTTATAAGCTGCAGTCCAAACACAGTGCTGATCAGTCCAACACCATTGATGTACAAACAGACGAGCCACAGCCTTGACGATCCCATTACGGTATGTAAATGTTTGCAGAGTAACTCATTATATACCATTTATATCATAGCATGTTTCCTCTGTATCTTCCTATGACATCAATTGTATTGACTGCTGTTGACTTAAAAGTAATCACTTGTGGAGAAAATGAGTGGTCACATCATCTTCACCACATCAAAAAACATTGTATTAAAAAATTGAAAGAATCAAATTTTCTCTTGATCTCCAAATTTACCCATTTTTTCTTATTTGGTGGTTGAATGGTGCTCAGGGTTGGGGAAATAGGTTGCTCTCATTTTTTGGGCATCCAGAACATTATCCTCTCCAGAAAATAAAAACCGTTGTTTTCTCATTTGGAGGTTGAATGGTAACATTTGGTATTGAACTGCTCCATGGCAACATGCTTCACTTGGAAGTGTAAGCTGAGATTTTGATGTTACACAAGTAAAAATGTTCCTCTGTAATTGATTACCTGAAACTTTTCCTCTCTTCATCCAGGATAGCAAGTCATAAATCAAACCTTGATGGTGTTGTTTAGCAACAAAGTACATTCTCTGTGATGTAGTGCTCAAGATTCAACAGAAAGTGAATACTGAGATTCTAGTACTACAGGCTTGGAGGTGGTGTGTAAAGAACATGGGAAACCTCATCAGAGATCATCGAGGAAATAAACATCTCAGTCAGCATGCTTTACATCACATATTATATCCGCTCCATGTCGATGATTGGCGCAGTTGGTTTGGGTGTCCGGTTTTCATAAGATGGTGGTGGGTTCAAATCTCGGCACAGATACACTTAACCCAATCACACAATCATTAGTAGTCAGGGCTGTTGGTTAATGTTGTTACTATCTGTAGTATGGACCCATTGTGCGATAGTGTGATTGGTGTGATCGTGTAAATAAAGTGTGGCATTCCAAGATATTTTTGGTAAATTTGCAGTCAAAGAAAATTTCTGATTTCTTGGATTTTTTTTTTTTTAATGCAATGTTTATGAATGCTGAGCATGATAAGACATAACTACATCAAGACATAAAAGATCAGTGCAACTATGAGCCACAAGGGCCCTTCTTGGTTGCACTCTGGACATTGAACCAGTTGCCCAACAAATCCGTTGATCAACCCTCCCTGGAATACAGAAAAACAAGCCCCCTATTCTTATAATGATTGTCTATGCCGTTTTTAAAGATGTTCAGTGTGTTGCTACTGACAATGGTTTTTGGCAGCTGGTTCCAGTGTTCTACTACGCCTGTTGGTGAAGAAAGACTGTCTTAACCTTGGCCTGCTGGGATTAACTTTAAGTTTGAATTGATGACCTCTAATTGCATCATTTCTGTTAAATTCAAACATTTCCCTGAGATATCCCTGTTCCTGACCATGAACAAATTTAAAAACCTCGATGAGATCTCCTCTCAGCCTTCTATATCTAAGTGAAAACATATTCAATTTCTTCAATCTTTCCTCATATGCCAGGTTGCCTATACCATTAACCATTTTTGTTGCCCTCTTTTGTACTCTCTCTCTAAAAGCCAACAATCTTTTTCATAGCTAGGGGACCAAGCTTGGACACAGTATTCAAAATGTGGCCTGACATATGCACAGTAAAGCTTCCTGATGACTTCCTCACTTTTGTATGATACATTCCTATTTATTTCCCCAAGCATTCCTAGTGCCTTGTTCCTGGCTTCTTTGCTCTGTTCTGATGCCCCCAATTTTGTGTTCAAAATAACACCTAAGTCCTCCTGCTGAGTCACAGATAGTACTTGGCCACCCATCAAGTACAGAGCCTTCATATGCTGCCTACCTACATGCATGATTTTGCACTTATCAAAATTAAAATTCATTTGCCATTTTTCGGACCACTTCACAAGCTCGTGAAGTGGTCCGAAGTTGAAGTTGGTCCGAAGTGAAGTGATCCGGGGCTTGAAGTTGGCTAATATAACATCAAAAGTAATGTTCAAAATATGGAAAAAGATGCAACATAACATAGCCTAACCAAGCCTAACCTTCCATGCAAGGAAACAATTTTTTGGAAATTAAAAATTTCCAAGCATTTATTTTCTTTAAAAAAAATCAAAAAAACCTAACCAAACCTAAGCTGACCTAAGCCAGCTTGAACTGCTTTTGAAAAAAAACGATTCCAAAAAAGAACAATTTTCTAACTTACAACAAAAGCTTAAAAGCCAAACTTAACCAAACCTAACCACTTTGCATGCTTCATGGAGGTAAGATGTGTGTAAAACTTGTCTATGGTTACCTTAAGCTGCAGTAATACTGCATAACCTAGCGATTACTATTGTACTTTATCCTACTGTAGTGTAGGACCACTGGAGGTAGATGGGGAATTAGTTGTTGATGATTGTGATATTGTGGAATCCCTAAGCAAGCAATTCTCATCAGTCTTTACTAAAGATAATTCTGGTAGAATATAAACCACTGAATCTTATGCCATGACAGGTGATAGGTTGGAGGATCTTACAATAACTACAGAAGCTGTAGAAAAGCAGTTGCAGAATATACAACCTAATAAAGCTTCTGGACCAGATGATATATATGCTAGGGTCTTAGTAGAGTGTGCTAAAGCTTTAGCAGTTCCCCTAGGTATAATTTTCAGGCGGTCTATGGAATATTCTGAAGTGCCTGAAGATTGGAGAAATGCAAATGTAGTACCAATTTTCAAAAAGGGAAGTATGAGGTGTGTAGGGAACTACAGGCCAGTCAGTTTGACCTCAATAGTTTGCAAGGTACTATAAAATCTGGTTAAACAGAATGTTCAGATTCATCTTGATAGGCACCTTTTAAGGGATACTGAACATGGATTTTGATCTAGGTCTTGTTTAACTAACTTTTTGGAGTTCATGGAGAATGCTACTAAAGAAGTAGATAATCAAAGCAGGATGGATGTTGTGTACTTGGACTTTAGCAAAGCTCTTGATAAAGTTCCACGTGGGAGGCTAATTCATCAACTACAGCAACATGGGATTGTTGGAAAAGTTATTTTTTTTTTTTTGGGCCGTGCACGAGGTCGCGGCGGCGGTCAGACGCTCCTGCGCGAACTTCGCGTGCTGACGCGGCATGATCGCTCTGGGCGCGACCGCTCGCCGATTGTATACATGGGCTGTTGTTCATATTGTTATACATCACCATTGCAGCCATTAGACCTCATTAACATTAAGCATGCTCGATAATTATTGTGTATGTACATATGTTGTGTGTTTGTTTGTACAAGAATCATGTTCTTATTGGACAAAATACATGGAAAAGTAATAGGTTGGAACAAATGGTAATGTTAAATGGATGTAATTGAGGAAGGATGTTCTGAGTGGAGTACCACAGGGCTCTGTTCTAGGGCCACTTCTCTTTATAATCTTTGTGAATAGCATTGAGGTAGGGCTGAGGAATAGCGTTCAAATTTGCTGATGACATCAAGGTGGTAGGAGTGGCAAACAGTTGTGATCAATCTATAAATATTCAACTAGACTTGGAGGACCTAAAAAGTGGGCTGATCAATGGCAGATGTCTCAACTGTGACAAGTGTAAGGTTATGCATCTGGGGTCTGGAGGTGAAACTTTCAGATATACAATGGGAGGGAGGGAACTGGATGTTATTGAAGAGGAAAGGGACTTCGGTGTGTTGATTTCAAAAGACCATAAAACAGAAAAACAATGTATCTCAGCTAGGGGACGAGTGGCCTAGGGGTAAGATGCTCGTCTCACAGTCGAAAGGTTGTGGGTTCGAGTCTCACCTGTCGCTACTCTTCGCCCGGACCAATCGGCGTAGTTGCACCTCATGACTTCGTGTCTAAAAAATAAAAAATATCAGCAGAACAGGGCACTCAGAATGCTGGGACTCATTAATAGAAGTGTGATATACAAGAGCAAGAAAGTCATGAAAAACTGTACTTAGCATATGTGCGACCGCACTTGGAATATTCTGTACAAGCATGGATCCCCTACCTAGAAAAAGATATATGTATGTTAGAAAGAGTGCAGCGCAAAGCAACTAGACTCATCAGTGGAATATGTAACCTAGAATATAGAGAAAGGCTTGTGGCATTAGATATGTACTCACTCAAGTATATGAGATTAAGGGGGACATGATTGAAATGCAGTGGTTTCCGCATGCGATAGGATGAGCGATAAACGATAAACGATAATTATCGCTGTTAAGTAAATCGGTTATCGTTATCGTTTATCGCTAAATTTTCAAAATTATCGCTCATCCACTTATCGCAAGTTCCAAAAATTATGAACGATAAACGATAAAATGTAAAACGGGATGATGGAAAAATGGAAGACGATCGACAGTGTATGCCGCGCGACAGTGTGTGTGCGCAACCTGTTGCCATCTGCTAAGTGTACAGATCTGTCAGACGGCCGACGGGTGGTATAAATTTGCGCGGCGGGCCGGGCAGAGGTCAGTCACAGGGGGGTCCACTCCCGCATATCTGGCAACTATCCAAATCTTCAGGTTAAAATAAGCCTATTTTCAAAGTTAATCGTCATTGAGATAATTGGATTATTTCATTATCATTTGAAAATAGCATTCTGTACTCAGTGTAAAGAACTTGAAATAACATGTAGTTATTGATTGAGGCTTATTTTCAAAAAACCTTTAAGAACTGGCATTGTTCTACACTCCCGCATATCTGGCAACTATGCATATCTTCAAGTTAATATTAGCCTATCTTCAAAGTTAATCATAATTGAGATAATTTTATTATTTCATTATCGTTTGAAAATAAAATTGTTTACTCAGTATAAATAATTTGAAATAAGATTTTGTAGTTATTGATTGAGGCTTATTTACATAAAACCTTTAAGAACTGGTAGGGACGATGGACATACGAGGGTTTGTCAAAAGCATATTCCTCGCGCCGCAAAACAGACGACGTTACGCATGACGTACGAGGGTTTATCGAAAGTGGTTGCGTCGAAAATATAATTACTTCTAAAAAAACAATTATCGTTATCGTTTTATCGCTATCGCTGTTAATTTTGTGAAAATTTTTTATCGTTTATCGTTTATCGTTATCGCAAACCTTTCTTATCGTTTTATCGTTATCGCAGGTCCGAAAATTAGTTATCGCGGAAAGCACTGTTGAAATGTACCAAATTGTTAAAGGACTAGATCAGGTAAATTTGAATGGCACTCTTCAGTTTAGAGTATCACATACAGGTCATCAATTCAGGTTAGACAAGTTGAGGTGTAGGACAGTTAAGCGACAACAGGTCTTCAGTCAAAGGGTTGTTGATCAGTGGAATGGGCTGCCTGCTGATGTGGGGAGTTCCTCATTGAATGTATTTAAAAGTAGGGTGGACACATTTTTTAGACAGGAAAATCTTGTTTTTGAGTTCTAATTTGTGATGGATGGGTTGAGATTTATGTTAGGTAAGTGTGCACAGCACTGACCCCTTTAAGCAGGAATGGATGCAGTTTGAAAATTATTGATAAGGCATTCAATCCACATGTGTTAAGAGGGATCAGGGGAATAGGGCTGAATAGCTAGGGTAGATAGGCATTGATAGGTGTGTAGGATATCGGTGGACTGGTTTCTTCAGGATGTGGGATGGTTGGGGTGGGTCTTTTTACCAGGCTTATGGTATCTTCCAATTTACAGACTTAGCTGGATGGGCCCTTGGGTCTCTTATTAAGTCTAAACGCTTTATAACTTTATATAGGGTGTACCTAGCAGTGGATTCAGCACCTTCCTTTGGGATGTGATGCTGATGAGATTGGCTATGGTAGCACAATGGGTATGATGGGAGGAGTTTGGAATTGTTGAGTGTGTTATGCAATAGCAAGTGAATGGTGCTAGATAGGCTGGGATATATGACTCCCTAGGAACTTGAGATAAGGGATTGATTGAGGTAAGAGTATGTGCAATTTCTAGTACCTTTTCTAGATAGGCTTAACCCAGATGGGCTGCTGTGGCTGTTATTAAGCCTTAACACTTTATGACTTTATGACTTTACTTTAAGGTATTCACAAGACAGGTTTTACACACATTTTACCGTCATGAAACAAGTAAAGAGGTTAGGTTAGGTTAGGTGGTGTAGGTAAGGTTCCTTGGAAATATTTCAAGCTTTAAATAACTCAGAAATTGTTTAATGTTTTTCTTCAGAAACCAGCTAAGTTTGGTTAGATCTTTACATTGAAAAGCCTCAAGACAAAAATGTGTGGAATTTTTCCATTTATATTCTTTTCTTATATGGGTGGTTAGTTAGTTATTAGAGGGATAGGTTAGGTTTGATTATGTTTTCTTTTTTAAAACATTATTTTGCTTGCTATATTACCCAACTCGAAGCCCCTTTTTGGTGTTATTTTGCCTGCAAGCTGAAAACTAATCATTTGTAGAGGAAATGAGTGGTCACATTGTGTCACCAATGTTAATAAATATTGGTAACACAGATTCTTTTCATTGGAAAAGAAATTGCAAGAATTCAAAAATACCTTCAAGCACAAATTTATGATCTAACCCAACCTATCCATTTTTTCTTTTTTAAGCCTAACTTGGCCTAACATGCATTCTTCAGAGAAAACTGGAATTCTCAAAACATGTTTTCAAAGATGCCTCCCAAAATGTAAAATTGGTTGCATTTTCTGCTGGTGTGAATGGGTCCATCATTTAAATTGCATTTATAAATGTGTTACTACAATATTTTTGGCATTTATATGGAAGAAGCCCATGAACACAGATTGGAGAAAATATGTACTGGACATCTCGAGGCTTTCCTAGCAACTTCTTACTCTACCATTACTTTGGGAAATCACATGTGGGCAAGATATTCACTATTTAAAATCACACCACTTAGCATTCACACTGGATGATGCCTACGCCTTTAGTGACATAACGATATTATGCAATTCAGTCTTGGTAAGTTTTAGGCATCAGTGGGCTTTAGGTGCAGTGGCATAGCCAAGGGGGGGGGGGGCATAGGAGGCAGCCCTCATCTGGAGAGTTGAAAGGGGCTATCCAGGGGACCACCTTGAGGGGTCCCCAAGGGCTTTCAAGGCGTCGGTGCATGGGGCCCACAAAGACGCCCTGGGTCGACGTGAAGGTCTCCTGGACCGACGAAAGGAGACCTGGGCTGGTGGAAATGGTCCCGGGCCGATGAAGAGGGCCCAGAGTGAATGGAGACAGCCCTCTGAAAGTGCTTGAGGGCCCTTGTGCTGGGCTAACGTGAAGGGCTTCTAGTTCGATGGAGTGCCCCCGGATCGTTTGAAATGCCTCGGGCTGTTTGAGAGGGCTCAGAGCCCATATGAAGGGCCCCTGAGCTGATGGCCCAAGCCGAAGAAAGGGCCCCCGATCTGATGGACATGGTCCAAGTGTTTGAAATGGAGCCTCCGGCTTGCCGGAAAAGGCCCTGGATTGTAAAAGAGGGCCTCAGAGTCGACGGAGGGGACCCTAGACGCCGGAGGGGACCACGGAAGGAGGGGACCCAGACCCGGAGGGGACCACGGAGGGGACCACGGAAGGACGACGGAGGGGACCCTAGACGCCGGAGAGGACCACGGACCGTCAGCAGGGGTCCTTAGGCGGATGGATGGGGCCCAAATCGTACGAGCAGTGATAAATTATTCATGAAATAGGATGGAATATCTCACTTTCTGAGCACTGAATAGACGTCCTTCCCAAGGACATATCGGCATCGTGTTGTTGATGTGTGCTTATGAAGTCTCCATGACTCGTTCCCAAGAGTAGTTTTCATATAAGTATCATGCTTATGGCCACCATTGCATATTGATTACACAAGCATCTTGTGACACAATTCCAGATAAAGATATTATCTGTTGGTTGGTTGGTTATTTTGGGCTTAGGGGCGCATCGACTGCGATGGTCATACAGCGTTAAAATAATGATGTGTCGTTAGGTGTGAGATGTCGTAACGAGCAAAGTGGGATGTCGAAATTTTCAACGGAATTAGTGTCATTTAAAATACTTTTAATGTCCTTCCGACTCAAATTTGATCCAATGGCGTACTTATGACTGTATCCTTATCATCTATTTTGCGATTCATAATTTAGAAAGAGCTATACTCGGGAAAGGGAAAAAAATACTTACACTTGAAACTGCAATTGTATGCCATATCGCATCATAGGCAATCCCTTTACCTGAAATTGCGTTGCGAAATGTTCGTGTATCACCATCCCTTATTGAGAGCATGAGCATGCTACTTATGAACGAGATATTGTTAGAAAGGAGATGCGAAGACTTCATAAGCACGCATCATGAAGCAGGATGTTGACACTTCTTGAAGAAGGATGTCGATTGAGTGTTCAGAAAGTGGTATATTCCACCCTAATTCACGCATAATGTATCACTGTGGTCATACAGCGCCCAAGATATTATCTGTGATGTGGTGTGTTAAACAATGCGATCTGCTGATAACATGGCATTGCAATCGTTATCGCTAACATAGATATCCATATATTAGGTGTCTCAAAAATTAAACCAAGCACATGTACTGATGAACACTATTGGCTCAATTGGAGCTCCAAGGACTGAAACGATATTTTAATTGGCATATTTCTACATCCTACTGTGCTCTTTTCGATATCTCACACCTAACGAAAAACCATTATTTTAACACTGAGTACAAGGGCTCCTGGCCTGATGGATGGGGCTTAAGCTGTCGAAAGAGGGCCTCCGGCCTGACAAAGGAGACCATGGATCGGTAAGAAGAGCCCCTGCGCCGACGGAGAGGACTTCTAGCCGCGGGAGGACCCCGGGCAGTCAGAGAGGGCTCAGAGCCGGTATGATGGACTCCTGGGTCGATGGGGGCCGAAACCGCACAGGAGCCCCTTGCGTTATATGGCCCAAGCCATCTCTAGCCGGATGAGTAGTGTCCTGAGCCGCGAGAGGGTCCCTGCGCCGACAGAGGGAGGTCGGGCCGGACGTGCAGGGCCACTGGGTCGGCTTTGGCTCATGCTGATGGAGAGGGGCTCAGAGCTGACATCGGGCTTCAGGCCGATAAAGAGGCCCCCGAGCTACGGAGACGATCCCGGGTGAAGCGGACGGTTCCCAGTGCTACGTAAAAGGCCTCCAAACCAATGGAGGTGTCATGGGCTGTTAAAAAGCCATGGCATTTCCAGGGGGTGAAGGAGCTCTACACTGGTGAGTATGATGATGTTAAAATGCAACTGAGATGGGAGCTAGAGAGGACTTTTGAGGTCTGATGGGCTTCTAAAAGCAGGAGAGGGCCTGTGGGATGTGTGGGATCTCCGAGAGTCAGAGAGGACTGGACTGGGATTCTCATGAGGTTGATAGCTATGAATGAGGTTCAGGATTAATGAATGAACAAGGGACCCTGATAGATTTAACTCCGTCTTTCCGGTCAGATCCTCACACCCTGTCTCAGAGGGGGGTTGATAGAAACCCCCCTCTAATCTCCAAACTAAGCGTCGCACGAAAACGAAAGAGGTGTCATCGGAAAGCGCTCGACGAGTAGGGCCAGAAACTACCCCACAATTTGTCCCTCAAAAAGGTGATGTCATATGGGGTCTATATTTTCACAACTGACTTCACGTTTTTGGCTCTGGGGAGTTCATTTTGGGGGAAATTTGAAAAAACAACAAATATTTGGAATTAGACAAGGAAGGCGAAGTCGACCATGGCCCAAACATTTTTTCCCACCCAAAAATCAAAATGTTATATTTTCGAAAGTTCAGAATTTTGAGTTCAATTTTCTTAAATTTTTCTTTTTCTAATGGGCTGATTTCGAACCACAAAATGCAGTTTGAAATCAGCGTCCTCTCATATAAAAATGCTTTCCTTAGCAAGAATTTTCAATTTTAGCCATAATGTTCAAATATGCAAAACAAATATGTCATCAAAAACGAATCAAACAATTTCCTCTCATGTGTTTTGTTTCCTCCCGAAATGTAAGCAAACGCTGAAAGTTTCATTAAAATATCTTTATTCGTTAAAGCGTGACGACTGGTTGAACTTTTCTGGAGGTGATCTCACTTGACCTTGATTAACTCCTTGACCCTAGATGACCTGATCTCAAAATGTTCACACAACATGCCAAATTGATGTAGGAAAAGGTATGGCAACTTTAGACGCGCTACCGCGCGCCGTTCTTTCACTGAACGCGAAAACATTACGGGGGGGGCGCATATCAACCCCTCCCCCCCCCCCCCCGAGACCGGGTGGGTTTAAAAAATCCCTGTTGGCTGGCGATTGCTGTGAGGAATGTTGAGGCCCACTTCAGAGCTTGAATGTTCTAGAAACCCAAGGGCTGTCTCTGACTGGGAAGGTCCCCTAGCAGCTTGAAGGGGCCCTTGGTGGCTAACAGAGCACCATGAGAGCTGAGGGAAGTTCATCAGGGTAATGATTGTTGTGAGGAATACTGAGGGCCTGCACCAGAGCTAGAAAGCCCTTAAAGCTAGAAAGGCTGTGAATGACTGGGAAGGACCCCTAACAGCTGGAGAGGGCACTGGCGATTGACAATGATTACTCAGAGCTAGAGAGGACTGGATTGGGTTGACCAAGAAGCTTGTAAGGGTTCCCTATGAGAAGAAGAGAGCCCCTGAGATCTAAAGGGAGTCCCCAAGGACTGTGATGCTCCTGACGCTTGGGAGGAACACTGAGGGATGAACAGAACCACCTAAGAGGTAATGAGTGTTCCGAGAGCTGGCGATGTTCGCTGGAAATTGTGAAGCCTGTCTCAGAACTGCATGATTCCTCTGAATCATCAGAACTGCAATGCTTCTTTGTACTGGCTTTGGCCACTGGTAAAGACCAAGATGTAAGATGTCAAAAACTATTTTACCAGTTTTTACCGGTCGGGGTACTGCACAAACTTTGCTTAATCTTTTTCAAATATATTATACATACTGTTTGTATGTCTAGTAAAGTGTAATATATCATGCACCTTGCATAATGCATAGACATATACAAAATTGGAGTTGAAAATGTCACAGGAAGGACTAATATGACACCAATGTTTTGTCTGTTTTCACCAGTTTTTGTCATTTTCGAATGGTAAAAACCGATTGTAATGACAAAAACTAGTTCTTCCCGGTAAAAACCCCAACCCTGGAAAAGGTTAAGCCTCGTTCATTGGTTGATTGCACACAGTTTCTATGGCAATTCTGGTAAAACACTTGTGCTACCTCTCACGAGGTTTTCATTTTTATAAAACTCTCCTCAAGGACAACATAGAAAGGTGCATAGTCTTGCAATTCGTCGGCCGGATCACTTACAATCAAAATCAGAAGCTCCAGTTACCAACAAACAGATTCGATAGCCACTACTGCTCCTGGCAGACTTAAAATCCCCGAATAAGGAATGCCAGAATTGAGAACAACTAATCCAGGTCCTTAATGTCTTCGTTTACAGATCCGGAGGTCGCTGTCAAGAACATGTAACGTATTTCTGGTAGTGACACGTTGTGTCTCAGAAAAGGGATATAATGGATGCTGGGGAACCAACAGAACGGAAGAAAACTGAAGAAACCAAAGAAAATGAACACAGTGTTGAGGTGAGTTTCTGTGTAGAATATGTCCGACACATCGTTCGTTGCACTGAACAATAACTGACTCCTGAGTTTTTAGTTACATGTATCAGTAAAATGCACACCTCAAACCGACCCTTCCGACCGACGTATGTTCCAAGTATTATTGCCCTCCTGACTTGGAAGTTAAGTATATTTCGAAATTAATGTAGGCTGGACCTGTAACTGATTAGTTTTTGTTAACATTAAGGTGAGAATATTTAAATGTTAAAAATGTAATACAGTTACAGGCCATCCAAATTTGGATGGCCGGTAACTGGCGTCGGACCCTATAAAATGCATCGGACCCCATACAATGTAGAAGCATTCCGCAGAGTTTTGCCACTTTCCGAGACGAAGTGAAACATCAAGATGCTATAGAATGTGGCGCCGGTCGAAGTCACCATATCGAACCGCACAATGCTGGCTCACAGTTACGTGAGATACACCAGCGTCTCTGCCTCCGTATCTGTCTAGCTGCACGGCCAGATGTCTCAGGAGGGCTATGTCACAATTACACGCAAGTCCAACTGTTCGTTGTGGTTAGGTCGTGCCGACGGCCGTGGTTCCACAGAGGTGCTACAGTACTCTGCATGCGCTCTGACCTTTGCGGCAGGGTAACTGCTGGCATTATGGTCGCGCTTCACAAGCACGTGCTGTGCCTAACGTCTGTCCACCGCGTATCCGTAGGTATTTTCGTAGACTTTAGCTTTGATAATTATGGGAAACATTTGTATCCTAGTTAGCAAATCACAGCCTTGTTACCTAGACACCTAAACGCAAATCACCTTAACCACAAATTATATTTGCCCCAACCCCCACCCCGTGATGAAGATGGCATTCGCAATAGTCTGGTCTGGATAGCTCAGAGCCCTGCTGACATCAGAAGTTGGCACCAATTGTTGAGGTGTATATCGTTCTTCTTAACATCGGGCAGGAAATAGTACCTTTTATTGTCCTCCACCCCATCACTGACTTATCCCCAAAGTATGCCTTGTTCCTTGTGCAACATGCATGTTCTTTTGTCCCTCAACTAGTGTATCTGATGTTTGGTCCATACCTATCAGTTGTGCGCCATTCCTGCTCGTCCATGGCACCCGCGTGCCTTGTCTACATTGTTACCGTGACGTGACGCTTCACCCCTGGAAGATGCGGCCCATGCTTGTGGCGGTGTTGATGACTTGCCGTCCGCCGCTGCCGCCCTTGTGTGGTCGATGGTGTGTGGAGCCCCCCCCCCGTATAGCGTCACCGGTGTCCCCGTGCGCGCGCTCTCACCACGCTGCGTCCCGGTGTGTGCGCATCTCCGTTGGCCAAGTGTGTGTGTGTGCGTCCGTTCGCCCGCCCGCCCGCCCGCCGCTCTGTGTTCCCACCGGCTGTCTTCCCGTGCTGGTCAGGATGGCGACCAAACAACCTGCGCACGAGGTACTTCATCCGACAACTTTGACCGCATGTATCGTCGACGACGTAGAATGGCCGGAGCTGTTCGCTAGTCTGGCGTGGTCGGTGGCTAATGCTCACCTCAGTGTATTGCATTCATTGGCTGCTGTGTTTGCGCTTGCTTATTTTCACTGTGCTTGTATGTATTGGGCTGATTTGTTGCATTTCAATGAGTGTTCTCAGCCACCGCACTACTCTGAAGCGGTGGCCCTATGTCCAGAGTTTCGAAAGCATTACGCCCGGTTTGATTAGGCACCTTGCAACCCTACTATCAGGGACCATACTGGGTCACCTGATACTACAGGGACCCTACATCTGCATGCCAGGGAGTGAATCATTGTTTGGTCAGCCTAGCTGGGAAAAGGAGTTTTTGTAGATTTTCGAAGTAAGGTTAAAAAATGACTTCTTGTACGTTGTGCTTTACTTGATGGTAATTTTGATAGGTATATTCCTTTGCCCACCACCGCCCCATCGATGAGCCAATCTGCATGTTTGTGAAACAACCGTTAACTGTGAGTGAATACTGCAATACTGTCTATCCCTCAGTTTTCTCATTGTCTTCGAACGATGCAGATGCTATTGCAGCGCAACAACCATTAATTGTGGTCAACGAAACTGCCCTGTAAGTGTTGTACCATTGGACGAGAAATTAACACGATTCCAAAGCATCAGGCTTTTTCGCATTTGTTTCTGTTTGTTGTCTTTTTCGAGGCGAAGGAACTACGAGGTTAACCAAAGTATGCAACGTACAGTAAATGTGTTCATCGCTATTCGCTATGTATTGTCCCCCAAACTATTTTCTTTTCATGTCATGGAATAATGCCGAAAATAGCTCATCTACTTGTGTTGCCGCCCGTAAAGTTATCTGGTGTACAACTGGACTTTCAGTCTCACTGAAACCAAGTTTAACCGATAAAGTCTATTCTCAGCAGGACAATTTTCATGACATGATTTCAGCTGGTCTTCTCGCCACATTTGGATTTTGAATGCACAAAAAAAGAGGAAATACCCGTGGATTTGTCCCTCGGACATTTTTTCCAATGCTATGGCATAACACATCACATTGAAAGAACCGCATGTACCGTTGCGAAATTCTACAAGTACGCTCATTGCCATGCACTGCGTGCCAAGGGCACCATTGGCTTTTGGATGTTGATAATGAAGTCGAATCAGTTCGTCCGACGTACCCACCCACCAATTTAATCAATGGAATGGTTCTGACCAGAGCCAAATGAGGTAACTCAGTAATATCGACAAAGCTAGACTCGACGATTTGTAATGCAGCTTGGGTAGGGCTGCGGTGAGTTGATTTGGCTCAACTTACGCTGACCTGTCGTGGATAGTGTTGTCCGTATGTTAGTTGTGGCTGTCTTGGATAGTGTCGTATGTACGTTATGGATGACTTCGGGAGTGGCGCAGTCTGTATGTTAGGTATGACTTACGTGGATGGTGTTGTACAGCGTCTGTAAGTTAGGCATGATTCAGGTGATGGTCTTGTCTCTGTGTTGAATGCAATGCGAATGATCTTACATGTAGACGGTTTTGAAAGATGAGAAATAGCAGCATCGTTTCTCCATACTCGACCGGCGTTTCCAGTGGAGGCTTTCAAGTGCATATGGTTGATGAATTAGGTAAAGCACATTCCATAAAATGTCCCTGTCGTCCCACTTCTTCTGATCCTATCTGATGGTGTTGAATATTCTTGCTGAATCTTGCTCCCCATTTAGAAATGCTGCCAGTACATGGGCGCAAGACGAGCGGGGGCAAGAGGCGGGATATGAGACTCGCGCGACGCAGGCGCAGGGTTCGGCCTGATATTTTTGTTGTTGGAGAACTTGTGGACCGGTCGGTTATGGATTATTTGTACGGTTTTGATATATACATTTTATTGACTTCCCTCATATCCTCACAAGGTGATCAGCAGACCTTTCTCCCTTCATGTGATCAGTTGTTCCGCCATCTGGTCTGTCTATTCTATCTGACACGTGGTCCCGTTACCTGACACATAACCTCGCCTCAGCCGTGACCTCTGACCAGTGGCCGTACTTGTCACACAGCAGTGACCTCATGTGGCCGGTGACAGGACGTGTGTCACAGCGGTGACCTCGTCTGGCCGGTGACCGGACGTGTGCCACATAACCATGACCTCGCCTGACCGGTGACCGGACGTGTGCCACATAACCATGACCTCGCCTGACCGGTGACCGGACGTGTGCCACATAACCATGACCTCGCCTGACCGGTGACCGGACGTGTGCCACATAACCATGACCTCGCCTGACCGGTGACCGGACGTGTGCCACATAACCATGACCTCGCCTGACCGGTGACCGGACGTGTGCCACATAACCATGACCTCGCCTGACCGGTGACCGGACGTGTGCCACATAACCATGACCTCGTGTGACCGGTGACCGGACGTGTGCCGCAGAGCCTGGCCGAGGTGTTCCGCTGTTTCATCTGCATGGACCGGCTGCGGGACGCCCACCTGTGCCCGCACTGCTCCAAGCTGTGCTGCTACATGTGCATCCGCCGGTGGCTGACCGAGCAGCGCAGTCAGTGTCCGCACTGCCGCGCCTCGCTGCACCTGCACGAGCTGGTCAACTGCCGCTGGGTGCAGGAGGTGACGCAGCAGCTGGATACACTGCAGGCGGTCGGCGCCAACCTGAAGCTCGACACGGCCGAGCGGGACAAGTAAGTGACCCTGGAGACTGGTACGGCGCTCGGCCGGAGCATAGGGGTGCATCGGAATCTCACTGTATGCTTCCGGATGTGTCTGCTTCACTGCACGAAAGGCAGGGTTAAGCTGCTGTCATTTTGCTGGCCTCTGGCTGCCGATTCTGGCGGATGATTTTGACGAGCGGTAGGTTCAGTTTACGTGTACAGGCTGAATCGGTAACCGTCGTCACTTCCTCCGTCATCCGAAGATACCGGCTAATCAGTCAGGGACCGGTGCCGAGACAACCGCCAATGTGTCGGGCGTGGGGAGGGGGTTCGCATGTTTGACAAGAGACGTGGTGGAAATCAGACGCCGTTGTTGAGGGAGTGTTGATGCGGGTCGAACGCATATCCAGGTGGCAATGCTGTTCAGTTGTTCAATGTTGTGTAGCCGTTATGCCTCTCAAGACAAGTTTGTGACATTTTAAAAACTTCGTGCAATAGCTTCAAGAACGGCAACTAGGTTTTGCGTCAGCAAACTGAAGGTGTGCTATTCATGAGACATTACGTGGCCGCAATGGGGAGTGTTTAGGTACACGATGTATTGGACGTGCTATGTCCACAGGTGTGAGGTGCATCAAGAGAAGATGTCCGTGTATTGTTGGACATGTCGGAAATGTATCTGCCATCAATGTGCGCTCTGGGGTGGCACCCACTCTGGCCACGTATTCAAGCCCCTGGAGGAGGTGTACGAGCAGCACGTGGGCCAGATCAAGACGGAGGTGTCTCTGCTGAGGCGGCGGCTGATGGAGCTCATCAGCCTTGTCCAGGAAGTGGTGAGTTGTCCAGTGGTGTGCCGGCTGGTGAGCTAGTCCGGCTCAATCGCACCTGGCCACCTATGACCTGTATTCAAAATGCTCTGATTTTGAAATGGTGGTTAGGTCCAGCGTGTTGAATTACTCCTTCAGAACACAAAGTCATTGATTCCGAATATATTGATTCCGACTTGAATTTTTTATGTCCATACACTTCCGTACAGTTTATTTTAGCACTTGTCATATAGTCTGCTATGTTTTAGTAACCATTTTCAGATACCTGGTAAACTACACTTCGTTTTCTGATAGACACTGTGTGTATTTCTAAATAGGACATTTGTGACCGAGTTATTTACTGTTTGATTAAATGCAGTTGAGCTTTTAAGCTGAAATGGCTCATGCTTGCATTCCAATCTAGCTGCTCAAATACCTGCTTGCCAGCTTGAATTACTATCATATTCGCTTCTGTTTGGTACGGTCAGCGCAAAAAGTCATCTGGTCGGACAGCGGCTATGCCATGCTGGGAAACCAAACAGTCCCTTCCGCTCACTGAATAGCAACTGGTCGTCATGAAGTATAGTACAAGTTTACTGAACAGCGGGCAAATCGCTGCTCTAAAACATTGAAATAGTTCATTTTTAGCACGTTAGTTATCGGTGTCATCTTCAGGGATGTTGAATATGTCATCCATATGTCGTGTTAATAAATTGCTTGTGTCTGGCAGGGCAAGAAGGGACGGTAGCATCTGTGATAACGTCTGGGGTAGTTGTAAATGCATTTTTATGCATGTTCCTGGCCACTATATCATGCAAGTAATAGTTGTGGGCGGATAAGGTGTTGATGGCATATTTTCTTCAGGAGCGGAATGTCGAATCAGTACGGGCCGCGAAGGACGAGCGAGTACGGGAGATCCGAAACGCCGTGGAGTTGATGATAGCGCGCCTCGACTCTCAACTGAAGCAAAAGTTATTGACTCTCATGTCTCAGAAGAACCTCCTCACGCAGGTTAGTCTTGTTTCTCATATCGTGTGATCAGCAGACACCATTCTGTAGGTGCTCTGGATCGTGCGCCACTGAGTCACCAGAAGACTCCGGACATCTACGGCAAATTATCTTCAACGTATGTTGTACGTAAGCAGTCGTCAATTGTAAAGGTCGGGAGCGAGTAGTCGAGGGGTAGGTCCCTTCCAATCGAAAGGTTGTACCGCCAGTATTTGACGCCCGCATCGCTAAGGTTACCCCAGTTTCGACGCCCCATCGGATGTTAATGCTCGGGTTATCGGGTAACAACATGCTGTCACTATACCAGTATGCCTACTAGCCCTGCCACCGCTCTACGCAGGATGCTAATGATCGGGTTATCGGGTAACAACATGCTGTCACTATACCAGTACGCCTACTAGCCCTGCCACCGATCTACGCAGGATGCTAATGATCGTTATCGGTACCAACATGCTGTCACTATACCAGTACGCCTACTAGCCCTGCCACCGCTCTACGCAGGATGCTAATGATCGGGTTATCGGGTAACAACATGCTGTCACTATACCAGTACGCCTACTAGCCCTGCCACCGCTCTACGCGGGATGCTAATGATCGGGTTATCGGGTAACAACATGCTGTCACTATACCAGTACGCCTACTAGCCCTGCCACCGCTCTACGCAGGATGCTAATGATCGGGTTATGGGGTAACAACATGTTGTCACGTACCAGTCCCTACAGCCCGCCACCGCCACGCAGGATGCAATGATCGGGTATCGGGAACAACATGCGTCACATACCAGTACGCCACAGCCCCGTCACCGCCACGCAGGATGCAGTTTCGGGTAACAACATGCTGTCACTATACCAGTACGCCTACTAGCCCCGTCACCGCTCTACGCAGGATGCTAATGATCGGGTTATCGGGTAACAACATGCTGTCACTATACCAGTATGCCTACTAGCCCTGTCACCGCTCTACGCAGGATGCTAATGATCGGGTTATCGGGTAACAACATGCTGTCACTATACCAGTACGCCTACTAGCCCTGCCACCGCTCTACGCAGGATGTCTTAATTCACGCTGTCGACTGAGCTGCGCACCATGCTGATGTGGGAGGCGTCTGCATGACACAACTGGATCTTAGTGGCGTGTTCGATAGTGCTGGCTATAAGCTGATGTTGGAGAAGCTGCAGTTGTGCAGTGCTGACCCGGAGTGGTTCTGGAGTTGCCTGGTCTGCTGCTGGACTGGAAGGTGGAAAATGGTGAGAGGCAGCTCTCGCTCTCCCACTCCCAGTCATGGCATGTCACAGTTCCCTTCTCGGTCCTGTCCTGTTCAACATCTTCCCAGTCGACCTTTCTTCCCGCCCTTCTCACGGACGTATAGTTACCCATGCCGACGATACCCAGTTGCTAGACTCCGGACACCCAAGCAACCTCTTCCTTCCCAAAAACCACCATGTAGAAACAATCCTGGGCATTCAGTCCTACATTTCCTCGAGTGAACTGAAGATGAATCCCACTAAAACGGTTTTGCTCCTGATTGGCATACCCGAATCTTTGGCTAGGGCCTCCTCATTTGAACTAAGCCTCCCTGGCCATACCTAACAATTCACGTCCGTGAAGATGTTGGGTGTCACCAACGACAGTACCTGATCCTGAGAGGAGCACTTCTCCAGCGTCGTCAAAGAGTGGAATTCCATCCTTTTCGGTGCCCACAAAATCTGGCCCCTTCTCACCCCGACGTCCGGAAGACCTCATACGAACCCACGTTCATCCTCACATTGGGTGCTGTATCTCCATCTTGAGCGGGACAGGCGACTGTTGGTGACTTGTCGGGACAGGCGACTGTTGGCGACTTGTCGGGACAGGCGACTGTTGGCGACTTGTCGGGACAGGCGACTGTTGGCGACTTGTCGGGACAGGCGACTGTTGGTGACTTGTCGGGACAGGCGACTGTTGGACTTGTACAGTGTTGGTGACTGACTGTTGGTGACTTGTCGGGACAGGCACTGTCTTGTCGGACAGGCACTGTTGGTGACTTGTCGGGACAGGCGACTGTTGGCGACTTGTCGGGACAGGCGACTGTTGGCGACTTGTCGGGACAGGCGACTGTTGGCGACTTGTCGGGACAGGCGACTGTTGGTGACTTGTCGGGACAGGCGACTGTTGGCGACTTGTCGGGACAGGCGACTGTTGGCGACTTGTCGGGACAGGCGACTGTTGGCGACTTGTCGGGAGCCGTAACGACCAACGATGAGCTATGGCGTTCTTTGACGAAATATGTCGATCTATAGTTAGCCATTGACTTATAGATGACCTTTGACTGACTGATGCCTTGTGATGACTTACGCTGACCTTTGGTATTATCTTGCGGGCGTCTGTGATGACCTCGATGACCTGTGGCGACCTGTGACCCGGCAGGAGACCGAGCAGCTGGAGTCGCTGCTGCAGGAGATTGAGCACAGCTTGCACACCAGCGCCCGTTCCGAGCTGATTTCGCGCTCTCCCGAGCTGCTCAACATGGTGTACCAGGTGCACAAGAAGCCGATGGCGTCGTTCGTAACGGCGCCGGTTCCCGCCGACTTCCAGAGGTGGGTGTGTCGATCTCCACCCGCCAGGGCTGGATCTGGCGGTGTTCAAGTGTGGGTCTGTCGAGTTCCACTCTCCAGATGTGGTTTTGTACGCCTTCACTCTCCAGAGGTGGGTCTGTCAATCTTCAAGGGTGGGTTTGTTGAGTTCCACTCTCCAGATGTGTTTCTGTGTTTCTCCGCCTCCCAGGGGTGGGTCTGATGACCTTCAGGTGTGGGTCTGCCCACCTCAGTAATTTAGACTGACTACAGTCCCGGTCCAAACTAACCCAGCCTCAGCTTTCCAGACTCGACGATCGAGACTCATCTCGGATCATCGGACCATGCTGTGGTGTAATTTACCCATGTTAAGTCGCAGCCAAATCGGTATCTGTTAATATATCACAGGTGACAAAGAGGTGTCAGTTGCAACACTATCATTGTGGTCAGGCAAGGAAACCCCAGTCCTTGGCCCGGATGCTATCTTGTGAATACAATATACTGATAATGGCAGAGTGTGAATGCATGTGCCTGCTGGGTGTATGGCGCCCGCCATTGCCACGTCATCCGATTGGCAGCGATGTAAGCTGGCCACCAAGCATCCAGCCAGCCCAAACCACCATGTGGTTTGGGCTGGCTGACGTGACTTCTCGTGACGTGGTGTGTGTGTGTGTGCTCTTTTACAGCGAGATCGTGCCACCCTATGACAGCAGCACATTTATCATGAACCACTTCAGCTCACTGCAGAGCAAGGCAGACCCAGTATACTCGCCGCCACTGCATGTCAGCGGGTGAGTGAGAGTCGTGCAAATCGGTGGATAGGTGAGTTGTGCACATCAGTGAATGGGTGATAGTTGTGCACATCAGTGGGTGGGTGTGAGTCGTGAACATCAGTGGGTGGGTGGGAGTCATGGACATCAGTGAGTGGGCGATAGTTGTGCTCATCAGTGGGTGGGTGGGAGTTGTGCTCATCAGTGGATGGGTGAGAGTTGTGCTCATCAGTGGGTGGGTGAGAGTTGTGCACATCAATGGGTGGGTGGGAGTCGTGAACATTATTGGGTGAGTGGGAGTTGTGAACATCAGTGGATGGGTGAGAATCGTGCACATCAGTGGGTGGGTGGGAGTCGTGAACATCAGTGGGTGGGTGAGAGTTGTGCACATCAGTGGGTGGGTAGGAGTTGTGCACATCAGTGGGTGGGTGAGAGTCGTGCACATCAGTTGGTGGGTGGGAGTCGTGAACATTATTGGGTGAGTGAGTGTCGTGCACATCAGTGGGTGAGTGGTAGTTTTACACTAGTAACAGTCGTGTTTACGTGTCGTGTATACGTCGTGTGTCGTGTCAAGTCGTATGTACGACTTGGCGGATGGGAGTCGTGTCGAGTCGAAAGCGTGTCAAGAATGGCGCCCTGTAGTAGACTAAATCATCTGGCAAGGTTTTGATCCACACTGGAGCGCAGCTGTGATTGGATCGCCGTATTCTCGACGGGATGGCTGTGGAGGAGGGCGATTAGCGTTGCTCACGCTGGCACGTTGCTCATTCTATAATCGTGTTACCAGGTGTAGCCTTGAATGTTTGTTGCCTGTGAAATATGTGCGTATGTGTGTTGAGGAGTCTGGCTGGGACTGTGTGTTGAGGAGTCTGGCTGGGACTGTGTGTTGAGGAGTCTGGCTGGGACTGTGTGTTGAGGAGTCTGGCTGGGACTGTGTGTTGAGGAGTCTGGCTGGGACTGTGTGTTGAGGAGTCTGGCTGGGACTGTGTGTTGAGGAGTCTGGCTGGGACTGTGTGTTGAGGAGTCTGACTGGGACTGTGTGTTGAGGAGTCTGGCTTGGACTGTGTATTGAGGAGTCTGGCTGGGACTGTGTATTGAGGAGTCTGGCTGGGACTGTGTGAGGAGTCTGGCTGGGACTGTGTGTTGAAGAGTCTGGCTGGGACTGTGTGTTGAGGAGTCTGGCTGGGACTGTGGTTGAGGAGTCTGGCTGGGACTGTGTGTGATCTGGCTGGGACTGTGTGTTGAGGAGTCTGACTGGGACTGTGTGTTGAGGAGTCTGGCTGGGACTGTGTGTTGAGGAGTCTGGCTGGGACTGTGTGTTGAGGAGTCTGGCTGGGACTGTGTGTTGAGGAGTCTGGCCGTGACTGGGTGTCCTGTGAGGTGTGGTGATACCCCTCATTGCCTACAGTCTGTCGTGGCGGCTCAAGGTGTATCCAGACGGGAACGGCGTAGTGCGCGGCAACTACCTGTCTGTGTTCCTGGAGCTCAGCGCGGGCCTCCCGGAGACCTCAAAGTGAGTCCCCTGTGGTGCACTGAGACAGTGTTAAAGTCTGGCCTAAGCTTTTGTCATACAGATAGGTTTGCACTCCGGGAAATGGTCGTCTTCCTTTCCATCCGACTCGTTAACGCACCTCGTAATGAACCTGGAACTTATGTAGAACCTAAGCTCATTCATGACACACCAAAGGTCACAGACGGTCATCGGGTTCGTTGTTCTGGGCTTTCATTGCACTAATGGTGCCAGATATAGCCGTTCGCAGAAGCTGGTCGTGCATCAAATGTTATTCGATTTGTTCTGCCTCACATTGTTTCAAAAATTCAAACCAAACTTGGGTATTCTAAAATCGAGAAATATGTGCTGATCTGATGCTGAAGAAGAAAAGAACCGAATTACGCTTTCAAATATCGAATGGTTGAAGTTATGCTCCCTCTCTCCATTTGCGTTCTTTTTCGAGCACTGCTTACGCTCAATGTGCACTTGTGCGTTTTGTCGCAGATACGAGTACCGTGTGGAGATGATACACCAGGGATCACGGGACAACAGCAAGAATATCGTGCGCGAGTTCGCCTCTGACTTCGAGGTGGGCGAGTGTTGGGGATACAACCGGTTCTTTCGACTGGACCTGTTGGCCAGCGAAGGCTACCTCAACACAGATACGGACACCTTGATACTCAGGTAAGCACCTTGCCAGGGGGCGAGCACGAACCTTCATGGTCAGGTATGGACATGATTTGCCGGCGTGGACGTGCCTTCCCAATCTCACGGATCCACAGTGATTAGTTTGATTTACCTCTGTCCGCTACACGGTATCGGTCTGATTGCATGCTTGTTAAAAGTCAACGTTATATATATCCAATGGATGCTGATACTATGGCTAGACCTCTTAATTTTGTTTGAGGAGATGGGAATATTGTTTAAGTAAGTACCATCTATATTTACCTACATAGAAACGTGTTAATTTCGTCCTAGTTATTTATATAATTTATGTCTTCATATAATTGTTATTCTGTTATATCACGATAGTTTATATCATTTATGACATAGCCGTGAGTCTGAGTGAAGCCGTGTGCTGTTGCCAGGTTCCAGGTGCGACCTCCCACTTTCTTCCAAAAGTGTCGCGACCAGCAGTGGTACATCAATCAGCTGCAGACTATCCAGACGCAGTACGTCGCACAGATCAACGACCTCAAGGAGGTGAGCGCTGGACGCCATACCATAACGCCACCTGTGGTCGGATATAGTGCTGTTAGGTAACGTTTTATTCCGTGCATTTATGCCGGGATTTCTGAATTAGTAGCACATCTTGTGAACGGTGTTGAATGAGCCTTCGGGCTGAGTGTTTGCCGACACTCGGCCAGTCCACCTGATGGATGCCACTCCGCCAGAGGATCGCCATGGAGCTGACGCGCGTGTCCAGCGGCAAGGGTACACCCTCTGGCGACTGTCACGGCATGCTGGAGGCTGGACTGGGGCCCACCAGCATCAAGGGCCCGACACCGCACCCGCACCCCCTGCCTCTGCCGCGGCAGAAGCCGACTCGCAAGCGCAAGACGGAGCCACTGTGTGGCGCGGCGCCGTTTTTCGAGCTGGAGGCGGAGCGACAGAGCAGCACTTCGAGCGACTCAGAGGTCGGTCGTGCTTCGCCGGCTGTCCGTGGCTGACACTGGTGTTGGCCTGGCTAAGTACAGTTTGTGCAGCTGGCAGTGCAGAGGGCAGCACGCTCTCTAGACCGCCAGGGGTACCGGTGTTAATGCTCGCTAACTCCAATACTATGCTTGATGCAGTATAGCAAGATACAAATAATATATGATTGATGCAAGGAAATAGCGTATGCTATATATACGGATAAGTGAGTAGGGTGATTGAAGTAATATGCTAACTGGGCCTCACCGGCATATTGTTCCCGACTTCACAGGATATCAGCGAGGGGGAAAACGAAGTATTTGAAGTGCTGGAGCCATCCCTCACCCACACAGAGGACAATTCCAACGACGAGAATGACGTTGATGATGAGGCAATGTCAGGTAACGGTTACTATGTGCGTGATTAAGCATCTTGCTGGTCATGATCTTCGTCCGAATTTGTTTGTGGTGGTGCATCCTATCATGGAGGCACACATATGTATGTCCACCTTGGGACTGATATGTGTTCCATCGCACCAGCTGCCATACATCCGTGCCAGTTCATTCACCACAGACATGTGTCCCATGTCCCATGAACCTCACTCTGATCGTGCGTCCTGATCCTTCATCATTTCGTCATCTTATGCATGTACCATCATCATTATTTTGGCTTCCCTCTTGTGCGTCTGACATAGCCTCCCTCTGGTCGTTATTTTGATGTAGTCTCCCTCTCTCCCTGGTCGTGCCTGAAATCTCCTGGCATCTGTCTGGTCTTGTATCTGAGCCTCTAACCTCTGTCTGGTCGAGTCTGTGGTATTCCTCTCAGCCGTTTGGCTCGTTCTTGCCCGTTAGCCTCCACGTGAGCCATTTCGCACGGCCTGCCACCCTGTGGCTGATGGTATGACCGCCCTCTGTGTTGGCCTCAGGCGATAACGACGTGGAGCGGTTGCTGAGCACCGGCCAGCCGGGCTGTCTGCGCGGCTCGGAGCAGCGGTGTCGGCTCGGCGAGTCGCTGCTCTCGGCCCGGCTCGACTCGCTGTCGGACGGCATGGGCGCCGTCGGCGGCTGCGATCCTCGCGCCTCGTCACAGGACGATCAGGTCAGGTCGCCGTCCAGGCCATGCTACCGCTCTAGGGTGGTCGTGAGGTGTCGGGTCAGGTCACCAGATCAGCTCAGGTCGTTGTCTGGGCTGAGTCATGTCGCGAATCAGATCCAGCCGGGTCAGACTAATGTTCTGGGGTGCTCGTGAGGTGTGGGATCAAGTCACCAGAACCAGACTAGGTCAGATCATTTTTTTAGATGTGGTCACGGCATCGGTCAGACCTTAACGAGTCAGACCTGTGTAGCTGGTCAGATCACCGTCCAGTGCCGATCACCGACATGGCTAAGTTACTGTCTCAAGTCAGGCTACTGACATAGTTCAGGGCACTCTCGAGGACAGGTCAGATACCTGGTGAAGTCGTCTTTTCACGACAGATCTCCATCTCTGGTCGGCTTGCCATTCCATACTAGAACAATATACTGGGAAGACATTTGTCGGGGCCGAGAGGTTGACAGCCTGTGCGTCAGTCCATGGTAGCCTGGTCCGGGCCGATAGGTGGGCAGCCTGTGCGGCAGTCCATGGTAGCCTGGTCCGTGCCGATAGGTGGGCAGCCTGTGCGGCAGTCCATGGTAGCCTGGTCCGGGCCGATAGGTGGGCAGCCTGTGCGGCAGTCCATGGTAGCCTGGTCCGGGCCGATAGGTGGGCAGCCTGTGCGGCAGTCCGTGGTAGCCTGGTCCGGGCCGATAGGTGGGCAGCCTGTGCGGCAGTCCGTGGTAGCCTGGCCCGGACCGATGGTTTGACAGCCTGTGCGGCAGTCCGTGGTAGCCTGGCCCGGACCGATGGTTTGACAGCCTGTGCGGCAGTCCGTGGTAGCCTGGCCCGGACCGATAGGTTGACAGCCTGTGCGGCAGTCCGTGGTAGCCTGGCCCGGGCCGATGGTTTGACAGCCTGTGCGGCAGTCCGTGGTAGCCTGGCCCGGACCGATAGGTTGACAGCCTGTGCGGCAGTCCGTGGTAGCCTGGCCCGGGCCGTATGAAGCTCTGGACTGGCCTGACTCGGCGATGTCCTGTGCCGACACATGTCGGTGGCGGTGCGGACTGACGTGTCGATGTGGGCCGTGACTGTTGTGCGGCTGCGGCAGGTGAACCTGCTGAACGGCTGAACCTGCTGAAGTGCTGGTGGCGGTGCGGACTGACGTGTCGATGTATTGTGGGCCGTGACTGTTGTGCGGCTGCGGCAGGTGATGCTGCTGCACCTGCTGGATCTGCAGGAGCGATCGGCGTCGGGCGGCCGGTACGGCGCCGTCCGTCCGGCTCGCGCGCGCTCCCTGCGCCGGCCGCTGGTGACGGCCAACAGCGTGCTGCACACGCTGCAGCTGGACCGTGCGCTGGACGGCTCCCGACTGGCCGACCAGCTGGTGGCGCGTGAGTTGGCGCCACCTGGCGGGGACGCGGCTGCCGCGTCCCCGCCAGGTGGCACGGCTACACTGTGGGGCGGGGCAGGCAGTACACCGCTGGGGGTGCATGGGCTTAGTGGTGTCAAGAGGTCTGCAGTGACCCAGGGGGCGGGGTGGACGTGACCAGACCGGAAAAAACTGACGTCTGCAGTGGCCGTGTGATGTACTGACGTCTGCAGTGGCTGTGTGATGTACTGACGTCTGCAGTGGCTGTGTGGTGTACTGACGTGTGCAGTGGCCGTGTGATGTACTGACGTCTGCAGTGGCTGTGTGATGTACTGACGTCTGCAGTGGCCGTGTGGTGTACTGACGTCTGCAGTGGCCGTGTGATGTACTGACGTCTGCAGTGGCCGTGTGATGTACTGACGTGTGCAGTGGCCGTGTGATGTACTGACGTCTGCAGTGGCCGTGTGATGTACTGACTTGTGCAGTGGCCGTGTGATGTACTGACGTCTGCAGTGGCTGTGTGGTGTACTGACGTGTGCAGTGGCCGTGTGATGTACTGACGTGTGCAGTGGCCGTGTGATGTACTGACGTCTGCAGTGGCCGTGTGATGTACTGACGTCTGCAGTGGCTGTGTGATGTACTGACGTCTGCAGTGGCCGTGTGGTGTACTGACGTCTGCAGTGGCCGTGTGATGTACTGACGTCTGCAGTGGCCGTGTGATGTACTGACGTCTGCAGTGGCCGTGTGATGTACTGACGTGTGCAGTGGCCGTGTGATGTACTGACGTGTGCAGTGGCCGTGTGGTGTACTGACGTCTGCATTGGCTGTGTGGTGTACTGACGTCTGCAGTGGCCGTGTGATGTACTGACGTGTGCAGTGGCCGTGTGATGTACTGACGTGTGCAGTGGCCGTGTGATGTACTGACGTCTGCAGTGGCTGTGTGATGTACTGACGTGTGCAGTGGCCGTGTGATGTACTGACGTCTGCAGTGGCCGTGTGATGTACTGACGTGTGCAGTGGCCGTGTGGTGTACTGACGTCTGCAGTGGCCGTGTGATGTACTGACGTGTGCAGTGGCCGTGTGATGTACTGACGTCTGCAGTGGCCGTGTGATGTACTGACGTGTGCAGTGGCCGTGTGATGTACTGACGTCTGCAGTGGCCGTGTGATGTACTGACGTGTGCAGTGGCCGTGTGATGTACTGACGTCTGCAGTGGCCATGTGATGTACTGACGTGTGCAGTGGCCGTGTGATGTACTGACGTGTGCAGTGGCCGTGTGATGTACTGACGTCTGCAGTGGCCGTGTGATGTACTGACGTCTGCAGTGGCTGTGTGGTGTACTGACGTCTGCAGTGGCTGTGTGATGTACTGACGTGTGCAGTGGCCGTGTGATGTACTGACGTGTGCAGTGGCCGTGTGATGTACTGACGTGTGCAGTGGCCGTGTGATGTACTGACGTCTGCAGTGGCTGTGTGATGTACTGACGTCTGCAGTGGCTGTGTGATGTACTGACGTCTGCAGTGGCTGTGTGATGTACTGACGTCTGCAGTGGCTGTGTGATGTACTGACGTGTGCAGTGGCCGTGTGGTGTACTGACGTCTGCAGTGGCCGTGTGATGTACTGACGTCTGCAGTGGCCGTGTGATGTACTGACGTGTGCAGTGGCCGTGTGATGTACTGACGTCTGCAGTGGCCGTGTGATGTACTGACGTGTGCAGTGGCCGTGTGATGTACTGACGTGTGCAGTGGCCGTGTGATGTACTGACGTCTGCAGTGGCCGTGTGATGTACTGACGTGTGCAGTGGCCGTGTGATGTACTGACGTCTGCAGTGGCTGTGTGGTGTACTGACGTCTGCAGTGGCTGTGTGATGTACTGACGTGTGCAGTGGCCGTGTGATGTACTGACGTGTGCAGTGGCCGTGTGGTGTACTGACGTCTGCAGTGGCCGAGTGATGTACTGACGTCTGCAGTGGCTGTGTGGTGCATTGACGTCTGCAGTGGCCATGTGGTGTACTGATGTTTGCAATGGCAGTGTAGTGTACTGACGTCTACAGTATCTGTGTGATGTACTGATGGACATCACACACCGACAGTGAACCTGTCGTCGGACGTGCGCTGTCCGGGCGTGAAGACCAGTGCCGAGCCGGACCCCGGGCCGGCGGCTGTGGGCGCGACCGGTCGGTCTGCCCACCTGGACCTGGCGCTGGACGCCGTGCCGGCTCACCAGCTGGCCGTGGCTCCGTCCACGTCTGCTGCCTCCGCTGCCGCCGCCGCCGCCGCTGTCGCTGCTGCCTTCCCGGCTGACTCTGACCCGACCCGGCCGGCCGGCTCGCGGGCCTCCTGGCGCTGCGGGTGGGTATTGTGCCGCGGACTGGACGTGTACCGTGGGGAGAGGGTCGGTTGGTACTGTACCGCGGGGAGAGGGTCGGCTGGTACTGTACCGCGGGGAGAGGGTCGGCTGGTACTGTACCGCGGGGAGAGTCGGCTGGCACTGTACCGCGGGGAGAGTCGGCTGGTACTGTACCGTGGGAGAGGGTCGGCTGGTACTGTACCGCGGGGAGAGGGTCGGCTGGTACTGTACCGCGGAGAGAGGGTCGGCTGGTACTGTACCGCGGGGAGAGTCGGCTGGCACTGTACCGCGGAGAGAGGGTCGGCTGGTACTGTACCGCGGGGAGAGGGTCGGCTGGTACTGTACCGCGGGGAGAGTCGGCTGGTACTGTACCGCGGGGAGAGTCGGCTGGCACTGTACCGCGGAGAGAGGGTCGGCTGGTACTGTACCGCGGGGAGAGTCGGCTGGCACTGTACCGCGGAGAGAGGGTCGGCTGGTACTGTACCGCGGGGAGAGGGTCGGCTGGTACTGTACCGCGGGGAGAGGGTCGGCCGGTGCTGTACCTCGGGGAGAGTCGGCTGGCACTACCGCGGGGAGAGGGTCGGCTGGTATTGTGCCGCGGGGACAGGGTCGGCTGGTACTGTACCGCGGGGAGAGGGTCGGCTGAATTCTGCGGGTAGATGTTCTTGTGGGCCAAGACTAGCGTACGGGGACGAGTGGTCTAGGGGTAAGATGCTCGTCTCACAATCGATAAATTGTGGGTTCGAATCTCACCTGTCGCTACTCTTCGCCCGCGACCAATCGGCGTGAGAGATTGGCGACGCTATATGACTCAACGGTCGACGTGTCGTAAAAACCAATAACCACCACCAAGACTAGCGTAGTTTGGTGGTTGCAGGTTAAGGCGTTGGTCGGGAGGGAGTGTGTGAGGGGCGTACGCTCTTGTGGGCATTCGAACATTTACGGTGACTAGTGTGGTAGATTAAGGTAATTAAGAATTAACCGATAGTTTTTTTACGTCCTATTGGTACCGATGATTTGGGCCGATCCGATCCGCAGGATGGTCTGCGTTGTCTGTGGGTATCCGCTATGTGGACCGTAGGCGCTGCTGAGTGATTGGCTACACGTGGCCTGAACGCCATACCCGTGCTGTTCCGCAGACGCGCCGTGGCGTCGGCCAAGCCGGAGCCGTGCCCGTCCCGACTGCCGGCCTTGGCGCCGGCGCCAGCTCCGGCGTCAGCTCCGGCGTCAGCTCCGGCGTCAGTTGCAGCGCCAGTTCCCAGTTGCAGCGCCGTGGCTGCGACTGCGACTGCAGGTGCAGCCGCGGCAGCCGCGCCCAGTCCGGCCGGGCCGGCGGTCGGTCAGCTGACGTCCGACGGGGACCGTCCAGCCGACACGCCGGTCAACTGAGCGCCGCCGGTCTGGGGAGCCTGCTCCAGGTCACCGGCGCCGCGCCGGGGTCACGCCGTCAGCTGCCAGCCCCGCCGATCTGGGGAGCCCGCTCCAGGTCACCGGCGCCGCGCCGGGGTCACGCCGTCAGCTGCCAGCCCCGCCGATCTGGGGAGCCCGCTCCAGGTCACCGGCGCAGCGCCGGGGTCACGCCGTCAGCTGCCAGCCCCGCCGATCTGGGGAGCCCGCTCCAGGTCACCGGCGCCGCGCCGGGGTCACGCCGTCAGCTGCCAGCCCCGCCGATCTGGGGAGCCCGCTCCAGGTCACCGGCGCCGCGCCGGGGTCACGCCGTCAGCTGCCAGCCCCGCCGATCTGGGGAGCCCGCTCCAGGTCACCGGCGCCGCGCCGGGGTCACGCCGTCAGCTGCCAGCCACCCTGGCACGCTGTAACAGGCCGGGACTACATCGGCGCACGACCCAAGGCGGGAGTCGCACTGCCCCCAGCCGGGGCCACTGTCCCGGGCCGGGGTGATACCGAGACACGTGTCTCTAGGCCGAGGTTACCCTTCCCAGGCCGCGGTCACTTCCTAAAGGCCGTGTCCGCGACCTTCCATGCGGGTTGACATTGCTATGCCTGCGCTAGCTTCGTTTGCGCTCTCCAGGCTGGACTCGCGCGTCAGGCGGTGCCACACGCTCTCCAGGCTGGACTCGCGCGTCAGGCGGTGCCACACGCTCTCCAGGCTGGACTCGCGCGTCAGGCGGTGCCACACGCTCTCCAGGCTGGACTCGCGCGTCAGACGGTGCCACACGCTCTCCAGGCTGGACTCGCGCGTCAGACGGTGCCACACGCTCCCCAGGCTGGACTCGCGCGTCAGACGGTGCCACACGCTCTCCAGGCTGGACTCGCGCGTCAGACGGTGCCACACGCTCCCCAGGCTGGACTCGCGCGTCAGACGGTGCCACACGCTCTCCAGGCTGGACTCGCGCGTCAGACGGTGCCACACGCTCTCAGGCTGGACTCGCGCGTCAGACGGTGCCACACGCTCTCCAGGCTGGACTCGCGCGTCAGGCGGTGCCACACGCTCTCCAGGCTGGACTCGCGCGTCAGGCGGTGCCACACGCTCTCCAGGCTGGACTCGCGCGTCAGGCGGCGCCACACGCTCTCCAGGCTGGACTCGCGCGTCAGGCGGTGCCACACGCTCTCCAGGCTGGACTCGCGCGTCAGACGGTGCCACACGCTCCCCAGGCTGGACTCGCGCGTCAGACGGTACCACACGCTCTCCAGGCTGGACTCGCGCGTCAGGCGGCGCCACACGCTCTCCAGGCTGGACTCGCGCGTCAGGCGGTGCCACACGCTCTCCAGGCTGGACTCGCGCGTCAGACGGTGACACACGCTCTCCGTCCTGGTGATGGGCAGCGGCTGTCCCGTGGACCTCGGTGGGCTGACATGACTGTTGACGGCGGTGCCGAAGAGTGTGCATGCTGTCGCGGCACGTGTACCCTACTTGGCTCACCATCTGCAGCTAAGGGTGCCCTGGTGCACTGTTGCCGGGACGGCTCCCGGCTGGACTGCTCTCCCCGTCTGCGGCGACCGGCGTCCTGGTGCAGTGTTGCGGGGCGGCTCCAAATTGCAGTTAAAGATGCCCTTGTGCACCATTGTGGAAGTAGCTGCCATCTGCAGTACGAGGCACCCTGGTGCAATATTGTGGAGGCGGCTACAGCAAGTGCCCTGATGCAGTGTTGGGAAGGCGGCTGTGGTTGAAGGTGGCCTGGTGCAGTGTTGGAACGGCTGCGGTTGGAGGTGCTCTGGTGCAGTGTTGTGGTGACGGCTGCAGTTGGAGGTGGCCTGGTGCAGTGTTGCAGAGGCGGCTCATGGCTGCAGTTGGAGGTGCTCTGGTGCAGTGTTGCAGAGACGGCTTCCGGCTGCAGTGAGCCGGGTGGTGCAGTGCAGTGCTGCGGGAGTGGCTCCCAGCTGGGACACTTGGGGTGTAACTCCCGTCTGAGCGGTGCTCCCCTGACATGACCGCGGCCCGTGACTGTCCTCGGCAGCCACCTGTAGCGGTATCTCAGCACCCACCTGCAGTGGTATCTCAGCACCCACCTGCAGTTTTATTTCTTCCGAAAACAACGCAGTGCAATGGAAGATCAATGTTGGCTTTAACTTCTGTTCTCGTTTGTTGAGTTTATTGTGCGTCGCTGGCCTATAAAGTGGCACACTGTCGAGGTCAAATCGGGGTCGTGCATCTGAGCCATTTGTGTAACATCTTTCCCGCTGTGATATGCAGATCGTCATTCCTTCTGTTTCCTGGGATGTGTTTGGGGCATGGCTCGCGCACTACGGCCCCCTGTGGATCGGTAAACTTGCATTGCAGCCGAACCATACGCTGGCGGAGTGTTTTAGCTGTGCATTCGAGTTGCGATGACCGCCAAATAAGCACGTGTGTGATGTTCAGCTTATGTCTCGTGAGATGTCTTCTTTTTCGTGAAGAAAAAAAATAAACTGATAGGTTCAGATTGTCGTCTCCTTTCGTGTGCTGTACTAATACTACCGACGTAATGCGTGTAAAGAATGTGATACGAGGACAACCTGGAAGACAAATGATGTTGAAGGTCTACCTGCGGACCGCCCGTGGCTGACCGTGCTGGGCCGTACGTAACAAAGCCTGTCACAGCGCGGGCGCAGACCGACCTTTGCAGGTGTTGCCGATGATACGACATCGACGTGATGGCAAAATTTGCACGGTTCTGCGTACTTTGCGGTCCCAACTTGCAGCCCAATGTGTCACTGTAGAACTGCAGGGGGAAAATATTGTTAGCATGGGTTGAGTTTTTTTTTTTTTTGGGGGGGGGGGGGAGTAAGGTATACCATATCTCTAATGTTTGAGGGAGCTATTGAGCTTATTACATTGTTTGTAGAATGCAACTAGGAGTGCAGACGCGGAATGGGTGGGGGGGGGGGACAGGTGTCAATGTTTCCCAAGCCTGTGACCATTACCAATTTGCTCTCTAGAGCGAAAAGGTGCTGGCCTGTCCCTGCTTGCTACCAGCGTTCCTACATGCAGGGGTGTTGATTAAAGAAAATATTGAGGGGGCCAAGTGCCAATGCACGGGGCCCCTCCCTCCTGCTAAACCGAGAACTCGTCGGATTTCGCGCACTTTATTTTCGGATATCAGAAATTCCAGTTTTTATTTGGCGATGCCATCAGTAAAACTAGCATAATTTATAGGGGACAAGATCAACATTGGTGGGGCCGTGGCCCGCACTGCATCTGTGGTATTGAGCCAGCTTGTTCGATCCGCTCTGAACTCAGTTTAATCGCGGTTGGTCCTTCCCAACAGTTGCTTTAAACCTACATTCTCGATTGGGATTGGATTGGACCCTTTAAACCTTCACCCTGGATTGGAGCGGTAGGGCGTCTGACCATTGCTTTCGTGCAACGTGGTTACTATGCGCCGATTGGCATACACAATTTAATGATCTGTCTTCCCCCCGCTGGCATAATAACGCTGGCAAAAGTTAGAGGGACCAGAGCTCTTTTGTCCCATGTGGATAGTGGTTGGGATCACCAAAATTGGGGCACTGGCTCCTTTTCCCTTCCCAAGTGCATACATGCATGATTATATGCACCTTAGATCGGCCGTTTCCCAGTAGGCTACTGAAAATTATTGGGAAGGCACAATACAATGGATAGGTCCAGATGGATTGGGGCATACCACATAGGGTCCCATGTTAAAAGGTCGAGAGCGGCCCCTAGGTCGGCATTCTGCTTAACGAGATGCCGGGCTCACCTCGAAACATGCCGACAGCAGGCCGACATCGGCATGTTTACTGGGTGGGGGCATGCCCCCCCCCCCCGCCCGCCAATGGAAGCTGGCGCCCCTCCAAGAAGGCTCGAGTGCACCCTCTCGAATTTGTCAGCCACAGGCACCGCTCCAGTATCCTCGAGTGCACCTCCCTATAATTTTTCAACAACAGGTGCCCTTCAGAAGAAAACGGCCCCCTTCAGGTACTTTTGCAGTGTTACCCATCCGAAGAAATGACGCCTCTCCATACATTTCCCCTATGACAATTCCTAAATTCGCCCCTGCCGGTGCCGGAATATACACTTAGCCCAAGTAACTTTCCAGGCTCTCGATTATTGAGGACGCATTGTGTATTGATTCGTCTTCCATGCTCCTGGCAGGGGCGGAACTTTTCCAAAGTGATATGTGGCGATTAAGTATTTCCTTTTAATTCCATTAACTCCAATCAACGCCCATGGGTCTCATGCTAATCCCCAGCAGCATTGATCGGCGACAAGTGACCCATCAAAGGTACTGAGAGCCGCACTCCCCTTCCTGGTTCATCGCCAGTGCATTAAGGAATATTTGTTGGTAGCTTGTCCATCTCTATCCGTATGCACCAAAAAAGAAACGAATAATTGGCAGTAGTCCAGAGCTAGACAGGAACTACCCCATTTTAGAAATACAGCGTAACTTCGCGGAACTGCGCGGAAGCAATGCCAAATTTGTGCCAAATTGCTTGTGATAGCGAGGAGCTACCAAATCCACCGGCCGCCTTACAATAATTCGATGTCGCGTTGCTAGGCAACCGCATTGAATGGTACCCATCAGCTGGCGTCCGTGTTCGCTTTCTGTTGACATCTGGCTGTGAAAGGAGTCGAGAAGATCATTCCCGCCTCCGTTTTCCACTTTAGCTTACCTTGAGATTCAGCTTTGTTTTCGAAATTTCTAAATTAACGTGTGACGCTTAGGTATCGTAATATATCATGGCCTCTGCTGAGGGCTTTGGTATCAGGTAGAGACGATTGTATTCCTTGACGTAGCCAAGCCGTGCCCTTGTTCTGCTACCTTGGTTTCGCCATCCAGCCGGTTTGTACCAAGGTAGGTACTTGGGTAAGTACAATGGCGTACCTAGAATTTGCGCTAGCGGAGGTGGGAGGGCAAAAGGATTCAGAGGCCCACAAACCCCCAATTTTTTAATGTCCCTCGCGAATTCTGGTGGTCCTGACTCGAATTTATGGGCACCAACGCGATTTTTTGGGGACCCCCGCGCGATTTTTGGGAGCCCACCCTTTCAAGAGGGGAGGAGCATTTACCTCTTTGGTAGCATCTCCTCTTCCCTCCTTCGCACTGCGGCTGCTCAACGAGTTTTGTTTTTAGCCGATGGCACTCTCTTGAGTAGAAAATCCTTTCGGATAACTTTCTTTCGGGTCCTGTTCTGAATTTTCCGGTGCTCTGGTCGATTCGATGTAGCCCTTGTGATTTTTGTTGGGTCTAGTTCTATTTTTGTAAGCCCCCTGCGCGCTATTTTTGGGCCCCAGTACGAATCTTAGGGCCCCGGTATGTTTTTCCGCTGCCCGACGCGTTTTTTGTTGTTGTGGGGTGGGGGTCCTTAACGCAATTTTTATGGTCGTGGAGTGACATTCTGGGTAGCAATTGATTTTTGGGAAGCCAGCTGCCACTTATGGGGCTCCGGCGCGACTTTTTGGCCCCGGTGATATTCTTAAGGGCAGCGGCGTAAACGTTTTGGGGTTTAAGTGCGATTGTGTTTGGGCCCCGTGGTTAATTATCCTTGGCGCGAGTTTTAGTGGCCACGACGCGTTTTTGGGGGCCAACACGTTTTGGGGACTTTTGGAGCGATTGTTGTAGCGCCATAGCGATTTTCCACGTCCGGGCTGTTTTTTCGTTGCCCAGGCTTAATATTTTGGGTGCTCCCGATGATACTTTCGGGGCCCCAGTGCGACCTGTCGTATCCCCCAGCATGATTTTCAGGGGCCCGGGCGATACTTTTTGGTACCCTCAGGCTCAGCGTGATTTTCGGGGTCCTGGCCCGACCTTTTGGAGCTCCCGTCGCTATTTTCTTGCACCCCGGCACGACTTTTGGATCCCCAGCGTGATTTTCAGATCCCCAGCGTGATTTTCAGGGGCCCCGGTCCGACTTTGTGGGAGCCCCAGTGCGTTTTTCAAGGGACCAGCCCGATCTTTTCAACCCCAGCGTGATTTGTATGGGCCCGGCCCATCTTTATCGAACCCGAACTTTATTTTCAGGAGCCCCGGCAAGACTTATTGGAACCTCAGCGTGATTGTCAGGCGCCCCGCCCCGATCCGACGTTTTGAGGCCCCAGCGCGATTTGGGGGACCCCGGCGTGACTGTGGGGTACCAGCGGTATTTTCAGGGGCCCCTGTTCCATGTTTGGAGCTCTAGCGTTTAGGGGTCCCGGAACGATTGATTGGACCCAATGTGATTTTCATGGGCCTTGATGGAATTTTGGTGGCCTCCAGCTTCATTTGCAGGGCCCCTGTGAGACTTTTCGGGGCCCACAATATGGTTTTTAGGTGCCCCGGTGCTATTTTTTGGGGGCTCCAGCCGGATTTTTAGGGAGCCTGGCAATTTTTTTTTCGCAGCCCGGCGCAATTCTTGGGGGCCCCACAACCTCTCGGGGCGGGGGGCAACGTCACCAAATAACCCCTTCGGTACGCCACTGGGTAGTTATAGGCGGTATAAAGAGGCATCATAACATCCAGTGAGTTGAAAGAAGTTCGTGGTGAGTTTGAGAACCTCCAGTTTGTTAGCATCCCTAGAATTAGATGGCAGTGTCAAAATAATGTTTTTTCGTTAGTTGTGTGATGTCGGAACGAGTACAACAGGATATAGAAATATGTCATGGAAGCATGCCACTTAAAATATCGTTTTAGCACTTCAAGCTTCATCTGAGCCAATTTTGTACTCATCAGTGCATGTTTTGGGTTTAATTTTGGAAACAGCTAATTTATGGATACCTATGTTAACGATAACGATTGTAACGTCATGTTATCAGCAGGTCGCATTGTTTAACATACCACATCATAGATAATCTCTGTATCTGTTATTGTGTCACGAGGTACTTGCGTAATCAAACTGTAATGGTAAGCATAGGCATGCTACTTATACGCAAAATGCTCTTAGGAACGAGTCATGAAGACTTAACCCTCGCCCGTATAGGGGGTGCAACCCCCCTAAGGTTTTTGTGTATTCCTTCCAAACCGATGAACGGATCGCTCTGAGATTTTCAGTACCCTCTGGGGCAACCTTTTGACGACTTTTGGTGAACTTTTTTGGGAGGTCATGTCAGGTCACGGAGTTATGAGGTCATAAAGGGGAGCACCTCCGACTTGTTTTCAACAAATACGTGATTATCGCACCTAAACATGACATTGTTGCCTACATCGACTGGTATTTTGTTTTGTTATGTGTTGGGTTCCCATTGAAAAATAATGTTCCAGAAATCGGTGACCTCGGTTGACCTCGTTTGACCTTTCGACATTTTTTTAGCTGACCTACGGTAATTTTTCGTGCTGAATTCGAATTCAGCGTCCATTTTTACCCTGGGGAACTTTAAACTTCGAAATTGGAACCACTTTTCAAAAAGTTTGATATTTGGGGTCACGGCTTTCACCTCATTTGGTGCATTACATATTGGTCCGATCACATCGTGTGACATGTCGTTATGTTCGCAAGGTCCCAATAAACATATTTCCGGCCATTTCGTGCATATTTAGACAGTAGTTTCGATATAATTGACGATTTTCTTAGGAAAATACAAAAAAAAAATTTTAGACCTTTGACCTGATCTGGAAGGTCAACCATTGATCTTAGAAGGTCATACTGAATTCCAATCGCGAGATCTCGGCCAGATCTATAACTTTGGTCTTTGGTTCGTTTTCGTAACATGCACGGTTTCGAATCGCCAGGGGGGGTCGTACCAACCCCCAACCCCCTATACGACCGAAGGTGGTAAAATGCCGAATACTGGCGAGGGTTAATAAGCACACATCAGCAAGCACGATGTCGATTCGTCCTAGGAAAGGATATCTATTCAGTGCTCAGAAAGTTGTATATTCCACCCTCTTTTACGAAAGTTTAGCACTGCCCCTGTGAGTTGTCGAGAGTGGATAGGTGGTTAGGTTGGTAGGGCCCTACCTACCTACCCAGGGACGTAGCCAGGAATAGTCCAGGGAGGGGACAGATTTTGCGAGGGGTGCCCGGACTGTCCCATAATTTGAAAGTCCCTGGATTTCTGCCCCTTGATTTAGAGAAGGACCATGTTTTGCTTTAAAGCGAAATATATATTTTTAATTTCCTAGCTCATCATTGATGGCACGGATCGTTGGATCTCCCTCCCCAAATTGTATTTAAACATAGCACTGTTATAAAGCCAGGCATGCAGACCGCCTAAGCATACATAAATTTGCAGGATGTCAAAACTTCATTGGAAAGACATCGATTCAATATTCGGTAATGGGTAAGTAAGTAAACGTTTCTTAGGGCCCGTAGACTCTCGTTAGGGCCCGTATGCGTTCGTGGGGACCTGGAGAAGTTCGTAGCGCCCGTATATGTTCTTGTGGGCCCGTTACCATACGCAAAGGCCAGTAGACGTTCGCAATACCCTGTAGGCATCTGTAGGAACCCATGCACATCCGGAAAAGCTCGTAGACGTCCGCAGGGGAGCTGGAGCGTTTTTAAGGGCCCATAGACGTCTGTAAGCGCTTGTACACGTCGTAAGGGCCTGTAGAAGTTCGCATAGCCCTGTGGACGTATACAGGGGCCCATAGAGGTTCGTAATGGCCCTTAGGAGTTTGTAAGGGCCCGTAGAGGTTCGTAAGGATCCATAGACATTCGTAAAGGCCCTCAGACATTCATAAGGGACTGTAGACGTTCATGGGGGGCTCGTATACTTTTTTATGGGCCCGAGAACAGCCTCGGTGGTCGTAGGAAGTGTTGTTGCCCTTTCTGTCTCAGCCATGGTGACCTCGTAGACGATTACGTACCGTCTCGTAGACCTTAGGGGCCCCGACCCTCGGTGGCCATGAAAAGTGCTGTTGGCCTTTCCATCTCCACCATGGCGACCTCGTACGGCCCCGTAGACGAGCACCGGCGCCAGGCGCCGCCCGAAGGGCTGCAGCCGCGCCAGGGGCCCGTGGGAGCCCAAGGGGAGAGAGGGCGACCAACTATGTCCCTTGGCCGCGTGGCCACGTCCCTGGTAAGTGGTTCCATACCTCTCCACAAAAGAATCACTAAGTTAGGGTCTCGGCGTGCGGTTTGGAAAGCCACCTCTGAACGGTGGTTCTCCCTTTTTACTTTCGTAAGGGCGTGTGGACCTTCGTAGAAGCCCATAATAGACGTTTGTAAGGGCCCTTAGACGTTCGTAAGGGCCCTTAGATGTTCGTAATGGCCATTAGATGTTCGTAAGGGCCCTTAGATGTTCGTAAGAGCCCTACCCTAGTGGAAAAATCCTACAGGATTGTCCTGCACAATTGTGCAGGACAGCGTCTTGAGGGATCCTGCAGGATTCTGTGTGAGATATTGATACAAGGATACTACAGGATCCTGCAGGATCCTGCCCATAAATCCTGCAGGATCCTTCACATAGATCCTGTCGGATTCAGAACTGTCCTGCATGATCCTTCACATAAATCATGCAGCATCCTTCACATGAATCCTGCAGGATCCTTCACATGAATCCTGCAGGATCCTTCACATAAATCCTGCAGGATCCTTCACATAAATCCTGCAGGATCCTTCACATAAATCCTGTAGGATCTAGGGCTGTCCTGCAGGATTATGCGCATAAATCCTGCAGAATCCTTCACATAAATCCTGTCATCCAGGACTGTCCTGCATGATCCTGCCCATAAATCCTGCCGAATCCACTGTAGCGCCTAGGTGCGTGTACAGGCGTAGGATCTGGGAAATCCACCAGGGAGAAAAGTTACTATGGTGATGACAGGTAATGGATGAGAGGTACCGTGGTAGTGTTCAGGTAACGAAAGAAAGGTAATGCTGGTTAGTCTTAAGCCAGAGATGTCCTGTCTCCAATTGACACCCATGAAGTGTGCTATCTAAGCGTGGTCGACCTCCAGAAAGATGATCCCAGTTGTATGCCGGCACAATAGGTAACCGAACAGTTGAAGCCTGAAACCTAGTTATTACATTGAAGAACGAAGATATCGAAAAGTACATGCATTTGTGAAAGCGTACAGGTCAGTCAGTTGAGTGAAGTAGACAGCTGTTATGGCAGATGGCTATTGGACACAGGGCATTAGATATAAGCAGAGAAACAAGCTACAATTGACATGGTTAAGCACGATTAATGACACTGTCATCTTACATCAAAGGGTGAACCTTAAGTACACCACATCGTCTAATAGATGGCAGCACTCATGCACAGCAGTCAACCGCCAAGCATGCTGGTGCTCTCACTCGCGCTCCGCTACACCACAACTGTCCTGCAGGATCCATCACATACACCTTGTAGGATCCAGGGCCGTCCTGGAGGATCATGCGCATAAATCCTGTAGAATCTTTCACATAAATCCTGTCAGATCTAGACCTGTCCTGCATGATCCTGCACATAAATCCTACAGGATCCTTCACATAAATCCTGTCGCATCCAGGGCTGTCCTGCAGGATTCTTTACATCAATCCTGTTGGATCCATGACCGTCCTACAGGATCCTGCATACAAATTGAATGGGAGCCTACCGGATCTTGTGGTGTCCTGCATATAAATCCTACAGGGTCCTGCACATAAATCCTACACGTTCCTGAACATAAATCCTACAGCACGTAAGTTTTGCTGGATCCTGCATGTGAATCACACTTCATCCTGTACCTGAATGGTACATGACCCTTCATGGTTTTGTGAAGGATCTTGCATGATTATTGTCAGAATTCTGTACAATAAACCACATGATCATGTACAGCACTCGAACCTTCTCGGAGGGGTGCCTCTTCCCGGCCGAAGGGGCGCCAGTATCCATAGGGCAGGAGCACATGCTCCCAGTTCCCCTCCTAAGATATGTTACTGAAAATTGCATCACATCAAACCTTTAAGACGGACCTGAATAGTTATCTGTAAAATCCTGCAGGACAGTCATGCATGCCATTGTAATCCTGCAGGACAGTCATGCATGACATTACAATCCTGTAGGACAGCTTTCTATATTTCTCAAATCCTGCAGGGTTGTCCTGCAGGATCGCATGTCTGTGCAGGAGTGTCTGCGGAAATGTGCAGGATCCTGTAGGATCGTGGGGATTTTCTGAGAATCCTGTAGGACTTTTTCACGAGGGTAAGATGTTCGTAAGAGCCATTAGATGTTCGTAGAGATCCGAGCACGCTCGTGAGTATCCGTGGACTGTGGTGGGGGTCCGTAGACACTCGTAAGGACCCGTGGACCTTATATAGATAGTAAACGCCCCTAAAAGCTCGTGAGGGCCCATAGACATTTGCAAAGACCCGCAAACTTTCGCAGTGGCCCGTAAACGTTCGTAAATGCTCGCATACGTCCGCAAGGTTCCGAACGCGCCCTCAGGAGCCCAAATGTTTTCGTAGGGCCCGTAAGCTTTTGTCGGGTCCGTACACGTTAGGAAGGGCCCGTAGCCGTTCGTAATATATAAATATATAAAATAATATATAAAATATATAAAATATTCCTAACGGAATTATTTCCCTGTATCTAGGGTAACTGTATAACAGTACCCACTAGTTATTCACAGTATCTGGAATTGTATCACGAGATTTGGGTGTTTCACTGTGCAAAATAGTGAGCATGTACAATTATTTATTTATTTATTTATTTATTTATTTATTTATTTCACGATACATTCCCTCCGCGTATAGTGGCTGTTATGGACAGAAAGATGGCCATGATTGTTATGCAGTCACAAGCACTGTTTTATGCAATCAATGCTGACTACCCCAGCACATATCTATTAGCAGGATGTTACAATTTGGTGGAATAGAATGTCGATTCATCATTTGAAAAGTGGAATGTTCCACCCACTTCCACGGCAAATTTACCATTGGAGTCCTGACCTAGGTATTGTTCCCACTCACCTGTCGCGGCCTTCACAGTGTGTGATAATCTATTTTTTATATAAATTAGTGTGTTACGTGTTTGCCATGAGTTGTTCCATGTGCAGGTTTCAACTGGTACCATGACGCTGGTGCAAGCGTACCGTAAACCAATTATAGATTATCACCAAAGAAATGTACGGCCGGAGGAAAACCGTATTTTGTCATTCACTGGTTAGCTTGAGCTAGGGTTAAGATTCATAACATGCACACTTGCTGTTATTCTACAGCTATGCCTCCGAATAGTCACTCTCAGCTGTCGGTCGCCGTCATTGTTTCGCATTCATATGAGACACCCTTTTCAATTCCGATCTAGCTGCCAAAATGAACC
>JAOTOM010000975.1:10000-53635 GCA_034440615.1 Ashinkailepas kermadecensis | reverse complement strand
CGAATCATACAGAAGTGGAGTAGCGATTCAGGGTAGCCAAGTCGGGTCCATGGCCTTGGTGGTGACGTCACGGCGGGTGACTGTGGCTGGCCTGACCTGTGGATTCTAGCATGCGTTGCAGAATTGACGGCCTGGTGGTACCTCGGAGATTTGAAAGTACTATGCAGTTCGGTTCAGTTTATGTTGACAACAACGATGGTGTGGGGAGGGGGGGGGGCGTGAAGTTCCCAGCAAACTCGCGCTGATGTCCTGTCGGATCCCGTCATAGCCGCACCTTGGCACTAGATGCAGGATCTTAGAATTTGCGTTGCACTGCATACATGATTTATCCATAACTATTCGTAGATGAAATGATGATGTCGCTTTCATCAAACATAATCATAGGGCTCTAATTTGGCTCACATTGTTTAACCCTATTATTTAAAGGGGCTATTTTGGATGGCATCGTACTTTACAGATTGCTGATCTTTACAGATTGATGAACTTTTAAAGCTAGTCGGATATTTGTACGATATGTTCATAAGTAGCAGCTTCTAGCCAACAACATTGATGTGGAACACAGAAGACATATGAAAACATATATGAGATATAGAACACATGTATGTTGCACATTCTGCGTTACTAAATATACGCATTAATGGCAGAGGCGGTTCAAGGGTAGGGAAGTAAGGGGTTTGTGGTGTTGGTCAACAAGATAACAAAGCATCCCCTGGTACAAAGTCACATCATTGCTGATTTCTTGGGAATTCCTATGGTGAGAGAATATAATAATTTTCGGCATAGACGGATCAAGATCAGCTTTGAAGGGGAGGCATCTATACTACGCTTGCTGAAGTAAAGGTAATGTTCATAGTAATCAGAGAGTAGGCAAGCCTGGCTCTCCCTGAATTTTCAGAACACAATATGTACAGATACACCAGATGTTGTAGGCAGAATCGGATCCAGGGTAGACAAATAAGGCGGCTACGCCATTTTTATGTTCCTGGCGTCACCTATGACATGAATGTTACATTTGTAGAGGAACGTTCGGTATAATAATACACAAATACACCTTGTTTATGAATAATTTGTGTTGCTTTAAAAAAACTTTTCGCTAGCCAATGGTATTTCCCATCATTTCGGTTACCATCGATACGCCTATGATTTCCTAAATTGACCTTGACGTTAGTCGTCATGAGCGGACATAATACCGGTGGCGCCGCTCTGGTGGTGAGTTTGTGAAGGAACACCAACAGAGTGGGCTTGCTAGGTTTAATGCTATATTCTAGATTCTACAGGAGGTGCAAGCAGTTTCCAATGACCAAATTTGAACAACATTGAAACAAGCTCTCTTATGATGTATAGTTCGTTTTATTATCAAATTATTTCACCCTGTCACTTTGCCCTCAAATTCAAATGGAAGCAATTATCCACTCAACTTCTTGTTATAAAACGAGTTATACATCTTCTGTGTGATGCACTGATAATTTGTAATGTTCTTAACGAAACGAAAATCGAACGTGCTATATTTTGATATCATCTTAAATAACTTCCATGAAGTTTTAACCCTGTCAATTTTGCACTCAATTCCATGATTCCTGTCCCAAAATATCACATTGTGTTCCTTTTAATTGTATATCAGATGTTCTACATTAGCAAATTAATTTCCAAGGTCTCAAGTAAACCAGCGTTAAATCAGCTGCCTTCTGACGCCATACTCGACTACTTTTATAGATATCTAACTCTGCCATGTTTCACCTTTTGACATGAAGTTTTCACGCATTGTTAAGGTTCTGGCATGGCTCGATACACGTCAAGCGCCGACATTGGCTGTCCAAAGGATCCGTAGGGCCGCCGAGCGGCGACATGGCAAAAAAAAGAGAAAAGTTTCAGCCTTGATCAATAACCAGCAACATCGGCACTGCCACTCCAAAATTGTGTAGGAGGAATTCACGGTCGCAGATGCGTTCTTTCCATTCAACGCCCATATGCGTAATATTCTTAAACAATATCGAGGGAACCTGTCGCCCTCAACTGCAATGGTGGATGAAATCATGCCAAGCACATTGCCTATCGTTTAAAATATAAAAATATGCTTGCAAGTTCGTCCCAACGCCGACCACCATCCATGGCGGTTGGTCGGCGGCAAGCCGCGGGCGACGCCGCCGGCGGCCCGCTCGCCTATGGTGTATGCTTACCAGAATATAGTTCTAGAAGACTATTCGCAATGTAACAATATGTGCAATATATCAGTGTAAGTGGAAATGAAACTGAAATCTGAAGGTAAACCAACTTTAATCAATGCACTTCGCATCATATTTTATAGAGACAGTGTCATAAATTGTAATTATATTCCTTGCGCGCACACTAGTGAGCATCCGGGCACGCTTGTCGCGGGTACATTTTTCAGAGTTATTGAATGGCATCAGGAACCTACCTGTTTTCTTTCTTTACTGGAAATCCCCCGATGTCCGCATTAACACTGCGTCTAACGCCAACGATTAGTCAACAATTGAAAGCACCATTAAGTGGGAGTCGATTGGCAGTAATCGGATGCGAATGTGAGACTAAGTCTAATAGCTATATTGCGTGTAAAGAAAATATACGACCTTCAATATACCAGGAGGTGCTGAGTTGACATTAAAAGTAACGTTAAAGATTATACTATATTTCTCAACGTTTCGGCCAGGGGCCATCGTCAGGAGTGATAAAAAATGTCAAGCTTAACAATTGAAAAAGAAGCACGCGGGAAAAAAGCGTGCAAAAAGACACGTGGAATTAAGAAAAGCTTCCTCAATGGTGCAGACCAGAGTATATTAAAGAACGGGTACACCCAAGTTTAGTATATTCTCAGATCTAGTATATAGCGTGCCTTGGTGACGTCACAGCTAGAATATGCGATATTATACTGGAATGTGGTGGACATCTAGCAGATTATAGAATCCTATAGTAGAATATTCCAAATCTCGCAGATTCCTGGCAATTGGTGATAAAGTGCCACAACCGCGGCAAAAACTTCACGTGCTTCATTTTACTTACTATTCCATAAATTTTCATTAGAAAAGAGCATATGGTACTATGGCATGCTTTACTTTCTCCTGTATACAGCTGACACGAGAAAGCAAAGGATGACATGAAAAAGAGTACAAAGAATGAGAAAGAACGTTCAATTTCATTTAACAGCAGCTTCCTTTTCTGCCGAAGCTCGACGTACGACTGGCCTTGAGGGCCAGCCGGTCGTCATGGCAACGACTTAGGCCCCGCCCTCCGGGAGTCGGCCGGCCGGTTTTGTGTAGTGTCCTCGTTTACCGGCAAGGAAACATATTTTTTCGGTGTGATACAAGTAAAAACGATCCGGATTCGTGTGTAGAATTCTTCGGGCATTCGCATGGCATCAAATTTTATCATGTACAATTAAAATTTCCTGCGTAAAGCCGCGGCAAATATTGGCCATTTTGGCTTGAGATGCACGCAAAGTGCTCCCGAGTATCGCCTTGGCTACGTCACAGGCCCGGAACAACTTGGACCCCCCCCCCGCGGTGCTGACACTCAAAGAAACTCCAAACCAGAAACAACTATGTCAAGATGGAATACTCTGAGGAAGCCCGAGCCGATGGTCCATATAAATATCGATGCATACACTCACGCACATATATAGACATATATCCAATATAACGCGTAATACATAAAATATAATTTATGGTTATGTAATTTTATATGATATACCAAGACGTCGTTTGCGTGTTTAGTTGCGGCCGTAGATTACGTATATGTAGAGATTCGAGGACCTTCAGATCAGCGTTGTCCCTGGCTGTTGCTAGAATTTCTACTTTGAAGTTTGTGTTAGTGTCGCTGTGTTCCATGTTAGAATGTTTGTCGATCATGTGTTCGCCTAAAGGTGTGTATGCTCTCCGAAGTCTGGCATATCCCAAGTGCTCATTGTACCTATCCCTGATACTACGTTTGGTTTCACCGACATAAAATGTTCCAAGACAGCGATTGCACGTTATTTTATAAACTACGTTTTTCCGCGTGCATCTACCTTTGAGCCCGTTGATACAGGTGTGGCACGTTCTTCTACCAGCATGGCATGGCGGCATTTCCAGGGCTGAGCGGACCAGGTAAGATTTCAGCGTAGGTCCGCTTGTCCAGGCTACACTAACATGGTTTAGATGAGACGAACGGATGGCTGCGCTTACCTGTCGACATAGTTGGTCATCGATAAAAGAAAGTCTCATGTAAACATAGTTGGGATTGCTACCCGCTCGATGCCGACGTTGCCAACCTATCCTACTCCTGTTGTGAGGGTGAACAGCACGAGCGGCGGAGTGTACCCGATGTGCTGGGTATCCGTTTTCCAGGAAAAGAGTTGTCATCTTCGCAAGGCTCCGCTCGCATGAAATAGTATCGGAGGAGACTCGTGCTGCTCTCCTCATTTGGGATGTTAAAACGGCCTTTTTAGTGGCCATCGGGTGGGCCGAATCATAGTGCAAGATGATGTGGGCTGCCATTGGTTTAAAGTACAGTTCGGTGGTGTAGCTCCCATCAGCCTGAACTACAAACAACGTATCAAGGAAAGGAATCGAACTGCTATGACCAGTGTGTTCTAAGGTAAACTTGATGCTGGAATGTTGTCGGTTAATTTCTGCAAAGAAGTCGAGCAAAGAGGCCAAGCCATGTGTCCAAACACCAAAAATATCGTCTATATACCTCATGTAGAGAGCTGGTTTCAAATCATACGAAGCTAAGAAGATCGACTCAAGGCGGTGCATAAAAGTTAGTTATTTGGGTTTTAGGGCGCATCAACTGCATTGGTTATACAGCGCCCATAAAAGCAATCGCTAAAGGAGGTGCACATCGGTTACCGATAGCCACTCCTTTTGTTTGCTTGTACATGGAGTTACCGAAACGTATGAGGTTATTGCTGAAAATGTGTTAGTAATTTCACACAGTCCTGTACCCCAATCCCGAAAAGACAAATATCATCCAGATTGTCCTCGATTAGACGAATCACAGCATCTATTCCTTCCTTTATCGGAATGCTGCCATATAAATTTTTCACGTCCATGGCGAAAACAATATTGCCTTCCGGAAGTTTGGAAGGAAACGTTTCTTTCACCCTCTGTAGGTATGACTCCGAGTTTGTCAGATGGGCGGGAACCAACGCTAGTATCTGGACTAGAATCTTGCTGAAGAACCAAGATAACTTGTCTAGAGGGTCACCACTCGCCGACACTATAGGGCGCAGTGGAACCTCTAGTTTGTGGTTTTTGGGGAGCCCGTATAATTCCGCTGTGCGGCTGGAATGAGGAAGGAGAGATAACACTGTGTCTTTATGTAACTTCCCTGATAAAGTTTCCTTGATGATAGTACATGTTTCGATTTCGAGACGTTTGGTAGGGTTCGGTTGGGAAGGAATGCTCTGATAATCGTCCGTTATTTTCCTGGCCTTTACAATGTAATCCGTTTTGTTTAGCACGACGAATCCTTTGCATTTATCTGACGGCTTTACGATTACATTATCATTGTTTTTCATTTCCCGAAATACTTCCCTCTGTTTCGCATAATTGTCCGACATTTTGTTCGATGCTTCGTTGTGATATTTATATGCTTTTAGAACTTTTGTTTTTAAATCTTTCAACTCAGATTCTAATTGAGTTGTGGCTCTCGGTGGTTGGTATGCAGGAGTGTCGGGAAACATGGGGCGAAGCTTTGAATAACCTGTGCTAGAGGTGCTTTGTGATAAGCCTGCCTGCGGTACCTGAGGTACAGTTTGCTGTTTTGTCTCCCTCACATTCCTCCACCGCAAACCATAGATCGCCCTTTCTACGCCTGATTCTGCCTTTTCCAAGCAGCTACGATCTACTTTTTGAGCTAACGCAAAATTGGGGCCTTTGTCAAGCAATCCCAATATATCTGAGTCTAGAGGTAACTTACTTAGATTAGACGTGTGATTTGTACGATATTGTTCAGTGCCATCGCCGTTGGTGTCCGTACCGTGGGTGCCAGAAGTAATGTAACTACCCGAGCTCTCTCCACTAGTAGCCGCGTGGTGAAGTAAATTATTTTTATCCGGGAGTGGCGTAGGTGGTTGGTACGATGAATGTGTGCCTAGGCGAAGTTCGTCCTCTTGTGGTGCGCTGCGGTCGGCTGCTGGCCTCACGCCGCAGTTTCTGACTCCAGAAACAACGCTGGAGATCGTCAAACACAGAAACCACTCACGCATAGCCAAAGCCCACCCAAAGTTCCAAACAGTCACAACGCTGGGCACGAACGCACTAAACAACGAAGCGCACCAGACCCTGTCCGCACAACAGCGAAAATCGACAACACCACGTGGTGAAGCACCAACATCACTACAAACAGCTGTTTTCACTGGGCCGCAGTGTTTGTCCTCCTCTGACTCCTCAGGCAAGAGATGACTGGTTTCTAGGGGTAGTGAAGTGGAGTCCCTAGAGCTCTGATTGGGCCGAGCCGTCGAACTGGAGACTTCTTCTTCCGTTGCTGCAACACTTGAGGAAACAGAAGACTCGATCTTCTGGGCATTTTCAGGCAAGTGACTTGGACACGGTACCTGCAGGAGGGTACTTCCCGGAAGACAAGTGCTTGACAGAGTCCCGTGCCCTGGTGCAAGCCCACGGCCTGAGCCGTTGCTGTCTACTAGACTCTGCTTCTGAAGCGATTCAAATTTCTTGACTAACCTTTGTCTGCAAGCGCTTCTTTCATGACGAAGGAGAGAGTGGCACTGCTCTAACAACCAGCACCAATCTGGACAGCTGCGGGACAAACGCCGCTCCAAACGGCGCAGACTTCTTCTTATGGTGTACACTTATATTGAAGGTCGTATATTTTCTTTACACGCAATGTCTAAAACCCAGGAGCATCTAAGAGCCATTCTTCGTTGTATTAAACAATCTAATAGCTATAGTAAAATTGACATTATTCCTACTTGTTTTCCCCGTGGATCCGCCGTTTACAAAAATTCCAAGTTTTGTTTTGATAAAAATGTAGCTAACAATGCAAGCTCTCGAACGATATTTTGTATTGGTCCATTGGTTAGCGAAATCTCAGAGGGGGGGGGGGTAAGCCCCCTTATAACAATGAGATGATTTTGCATGCCTTACACAATGAGGTTAAGATGATGCGATACTTAGCACTGAGCACTTAAGCTGACTAAGTCACAATCCAGCAAAGCACAAAGCAGGGCTGACCATGCTGGAGCGAGAATGGCTGCTTTTCTCTATGTCAACATGCGCAAGAGCATGTTCTACCGAGTCCACGGTCACCAACACTAGCACATTTGGGAGTCAGATGAAACTCTAATGTGTTGACCAATCATACTGTCCGATAGGCTGCCAGCTGCGAGTCATCAAATAACGATTCCAGGGCAATTCGCCAAAGTAGATCCCAAATTGTTCAACACACCCTCTCCGAGTTTGATAAAACTGGTGCATTTGGTTGTGTGCGGCCCGGATTACGACTCTAGAGTGTGTGTGTGTGTTTTTTTTGTGTTTTTTTCGGGGGTGGGGTGGGGGAGGGGGGATTCTAGGTCGAAAAGGAGACAAGATGCAGGTTAGGAAGTTTTTGAGTCACATACAAATTTCCGAAAGAGCATCACTTTTATATTTTTTAAAGATAGCAATTAGCTTGCCAAACCTACATAACATTTGAGAGCGGAAAATATGTCCAATGCAATACCAATAGGTGCGGTCTCGTGAAGTCGTTGGTTGGTTGGTTATTTGAGTTTTAGGGCGCATCGACCAGGTTTGGTCATTTAGCGCCCAACTCTCGTGAAGTCAACATTTGACTTCGTGACCTCGTGGAGATTCGTTGACGTGGTCTTTTGAGAAGGTCCTTTTTCATTCTTTAGATGATGGGTACCCAATAAATTGTCTATCTGATAATGTATTGTTGTTCTTGTGAACCCGAATCCGTGATTTGTCACAGAGGTCCAATGTCATGACCTGACATGAGCTACAAATAATGGTAATTTACCTGACAAGGAGCGTAGTCAATATAACCGCCATTTAAAAGCTACTCAGCCATCGATCACGGTGGTGACATTGTCAAATACGCCAGAGGTCAAAAGGCCACATGTGGGTCAGTGATCTGACCTCGAGGTAGTGGATTCGTGGGTATTGAAGAAGTGGTCGAGATCGGCCTCATTTTAAATCCATTTGCTGATAGATTAAGATTATATCAGGTTTAATTGCATGAGAGGTCACGATAGTCACATATGGGTCAGCGATCTGCCAATGAGTGGAAGCTCGAGGTGTGCATTGTGGAATGTATTCGATATGGGAGTGTTTGGGAGCACTTTGTTCGTAGAATACAAAAAGGCTATAAAGGTACCATGTAAGATCACATGGGTTACACATGGATAAATTGTTTGTTTGTAAACAAAATCACGGGCTACGATGCCTTGTAGGATTTCATTAGGGTCTGATCTTCTTGTGTCGTTGGGCCCTGTTGGCACGTGGTCCATGAGTTATCGTCCCTCTGTTGTATTTATGCCGTTTTTTGTTGGCGTTGATGGAAGCCACCGCAACCACACAAGTCCCTGAACAGAAATTGAACAGGACGGTGATTTAATTTTACGAGTCCGATCGATAACATTAGTAAGCTGTACTCTGGCATGGAGGAAGCTAAGATTGTTCGAGATGCAGAAGATACGAATGTGCAGCATGCAAAATATTTTAGCCACTGAAAGGTACCTCAGGGCAATCTTCGCGAAGCTTGCATTGCTTTTTAGGAAGGACATGCTTGGCCTGCCATCTGGTTTTCAACCTTTCCAAGTCTGAGGCCACACTATTGCATGCTGGCGGTCAGCGGGGCACTCATAATGTATGTGTGCGATCTGTTGATCGTTGCACGTTGAATGGTGTTGTGCTTCCGGCCGGCGAGCATGTTTCTGCGAGTAGTGATGCAGCACCGAAGCTGACACATCATCACTTTATCACATCATCACCGAAGCTGACACATCATCACTTTATCACATCATCACCGAAGCTGACACATCATCACTTTATCACATCATCACCGAAGCTGACACATCATCACTTTATCACATCATCACCGAAGCTGACACATCATCACTTTATCACATCATCACCGAAGCTGACACATCATCACTTTATCACATCATCACCGAAGCTGACACATCATCACTTTATCGCCCAGGTGCAATCGCAATAGTTTAAGCAGCTGCGTGACTATCTTTGGCAGTGAGGCGGTCGTGGTCGGTGCTTTTCGAAATGTTTCATTCGTCATCTAGAATGCGGCGCAAGGTTTTCATTGGGGTAACTGTAACAGAGTTCATATAAAATCATACTTTTGGCTGTCCCGTAACTGTAATTGAAATAATCCCGTAAACATACAGATTGTAAAAGTATACCGTAAATGTAACATCGCTACCGTCACTAAATGCAGGCCAACTTTCCCCGTCTGGAAGGCACTCGATCATTCCAGAACAGGGATGTGACGTGATGGGGGCGTATTAAGGTTCTCAACCAATAAGCGACCGGGGGTCTTCGGGCGTTGCCAGCGGCCGCGCGCCCGGCAGGGAGTCGCGGTTGGACACTCAATGCGAGCGGACCTCTGTGTTGGACGGTCCGGCGCGCGCTAACTTTCCATCTAAATTCGGCCTCTAAATTCATATAAAGGCAATATCACGGCTTTCCTTCATAGGGAAGAAAGTTCTGTACTCCGTCTGTCTGTCTCGTGTGATCGTACGAGTGCTGCAGTGCAAATACAGGCAGCTAAAAGGACATTGGTGCTTTCACAACCGGGGTTATCGAGACGCAAAGTTCATTAGACTATCACTCAAGCCGATATATGAACTTTCCTACATAACTCCCAATGCACTATTCATCCGTTAGATATGTGCATTAGCGATTCATACAATAGCTATTGCGTGGTCTAACTCTCCAACACAACACACGGCTGCGGTAGCGGCGTTCCAGTCTGTGTCGATTTCCTAAAAACGGCAGATGCGTTCATAACTGGAGAAAGTCCACCTCTTCTCCGATGGTTGCACGAAGAAACATGAAAAGAACCATTACTTTGTGAACATGTGTAGCTACCAGACATATTGGAGTAATATATATCAGTGGATTTTGTTTTGACAACCGCGCACGGCAAAAATGCATGCGGATGGCATTGTTGGGTCGGCTGAGCGTGTGGTATGTCGTGTCAGCCTCCAGCGGACATTAGATTGGCAAATCGTGACACTTCAGCATTCCTTGAAATCTGTCAGTTGTGCCCCAGCACTAAGATAAAGGCTCTCTGTCTCAGCGTCCGAAATGCATAGCGTGACCTACAAACCCGCAGCTCGGTTAAGTGAATCGTTTCTCTTGAAGAGCTTCATCTTCTTCTTCAGCTTTTTCAAGAGCTTGAGGAGTTTAAGAGCTGAAGGCCTCAACGCGTTGTGCCGTGGTATGAAGAGAAAAACATGGCGAGAGAGATAACGCTATCTGCGGACGTCGACCACTGTATACGTCGCCTCCGAATTTGACATGCATGACCTGCCCCGAATAGTGCTGTGTTGAACCTTCGAGGATCATGCACATAATGTATACATGCACAGGCTATGTTTATGATTTGCTTTTAGCTAAATTTGCACGCAGCTGAAGTTTGTTGTGTGATATCAAGTAATTCCTTGCGAAATGGAAGGATTCAACTTAAATAATTTCTTGGAAGGCGAACGGTGTTTTTCATTGGACGCCGCAAAAGTCCATTTCAGTGTAAGGTCAGCGTGCATAACCTATGTGTTCTCGGCGACGTCACATAAACTGTGTAAACTGAGGCGCTGTCGTGCTCTCTGAAAAACAAAGCTGGTTTCAATGGCATCCATTTTAAACACCTTCTATAAGGCACAAACAACCTTAATTTTGAAGTCAGGTCTATGTGGTAGCCCCATGTGAAAAAGCAGATATAACTAACCCATGTGTTTCCTCTGTGACATCAGATACACCTACACATGTGACGATCTCGATCTGTGAGAAGAGTGTTTTAAAATGAGACGTATATCGGCAATAATCTGCAATGCACACAAAGCCAGTTACACACAATTACCCCGTCTGGAGATCAGGTCAGGCCCTTATATTTCACCTCAGTGATCCACTATTGAGTCAGCTTTACAAAAAGAATATTGACGCCAACAGTTACACCATTGATGGTGCAATGTTCGTTAATAAAATATATAAAATCCAAAACGGACTTATCAAATAGGGCATGAGGTCAATGCATGGTCACGATTTAACATAGCTGAAAGTCGATCTGAACAAATCACAGTTATTTTCATTGCATTGGATAGGTCTTCTTGTTTCCAATGATGTATAATATTGGTCCTGAGGTTGCTACATTTAAGAAAATCAAAAACAAATTATACATGCACATTCCCCGTGACTTCAAAATGTTAATAACCCATTTACCTTGATACCTAGCAATCTAAAAATCTCCGTATCGTAGTCTGGGCCATCAATAACCACATGAGCTCACTTTATTCAAAATCGGAGGTGGCGTTTTGAACATGCCGTGGTGATTTACATGGAATCGCCCCAACTGTCTGCCATGTCGGAAGCGTTGCCATCTAAACAGTGGCCCAGGGTCCCGTGAGCGACATGGCTTAATATCCTGCGGAATGAAGGGAGGTACGTCAGTGCCGGTGTAGACCGGAACTCTAGTCAGCGCCTCTGCAGAGACCACTTGCTCCACCCCACCCCCTGTGACGTCACCGATGTTGTGCAACACAGCGATCGACAGCCGTGTGGCGGACGTGATGGGGGCTCGGTCAGTGGCAGCGCCGTGTGAGGGACATGATAGGGGGGGCGAGATCAGTGGCAGCGCCGTGTGAGGGACATGATGGGGGGGGGCTCGGTCAGTGGCAGCGCCGTGTAAGGGACATGATAGGGGGGCGAGATCAGTGGCAGCGCCGTGTGAGGGACATGATAGGGGGGGGCTCGGTCAGTGGCAGCGCCGTGTAAGGGACATGATGTGGGGGGGGGCTCGGTCAGTAGCAGCGCCGTGTGAGGGACATGATAGGGGGGGGCTCGGTCAGTGGCAGCGCCGTGTAAGGGACATGATAGGGGGGGCGAGATCAGTGGCAGCGCCGTGTGAGGGACATGATGGGGGGGGGGCTCGGTCAGTGGCAGCGCCGTATGAGGGACATGATGGGGGGAGGGCGAGATCAGTGGCAGCGCCGTGTGAGGGACATGATATGGGGGGCTCGGTCAGTGGCAGCGCCGTGTGAGGGACATGATGGGGGGGCGAGATCAGTGGCAGCGCCGTGTGAGGGACGTGATGGGGGGGCGAGATCAGTGGCAGCGCCGTGTGAGGGACATGATGGGGGGGGCGAGATCAGTGGCAGCGCCGTGTGAGGGACGTGATGGGGGGGGCGAGATCAGTGGCAGCGCCGTGTGAGGGACATGATGTGGGGGGGGGGGGCGAGATCAGTGGCAGCGCCGTGTGAGGGACATGATGGGGGGGGGGGGGCGAGATCAGTGGCAGCGCCGTGTGAGGGCACGATGGGAGCTTGGTCAGTGGCAGTGCCGTGTGGCGGACGTGATGGGGGCTCAGTCAGTGGCAGCGCCATGTGTGGGACACAATGGGGACGCGGTCAGTGGCAACGCCGTGATGATGCCTCGGGCACCCACGTGCCAAATCTATTTGCGGGCTGAGGTGATCACGCTGTCACGCTGTCACGCTGTCACGCTGTCACGCTGTCCCGATGTCCCGATGTCACGCTGTCACGCTGTCACGCTGTCACGCTGTCCTGATGTTTCCATCGCGCGCCCGACGATCGGGCATGGCCCTGGCCACCGACCAACCGATCAGAGCCTGCACAATGCACAGTGATCCAGTCTCGCCAGACACTCGCGCCTGATGTCACGTCACAGTGATCCAGTCTCGCCAGACACTCGCGCCTGATGTCACGTCACAGTGATCCAGTCTCGCCAGACACTCGCGCCGGCTGTCACGTCACAGTGATCCAGTCTCGCCATACACTCGCCAGGCACATCATCCGGCACTCGCGCCGGCTGTCACGTCACTGTGATCCGGTCTCGCCAGGCACTCGCGCCTGATGTCACGTCACTGTGATCCGGTCTCGCCAGACACTCGCGCCAGCTGTCCCGTCACTATCATCCTGTCTCGACAGACTCTCGCGCCGGCTGTCACGTCACAGTGATCCAGTCTCGCCAGGCACTCGCGCCTGATGTCACGTCACAGTGATCCAGTCTCGCCAGACACTCGCGCCGGCTGTCACGTCACAGTGATCCAGTCTCGCCAGGCACTCGCGCCGGCTGTCACGTCACTGTGATCCGGTCTCGCCAGACACTCGCGCCGGCTGTCACGTCACAGTGATCCTGTCTCCCCATACACTCGCGCCAGCTGTCCCGTCACTATCATCCTGTCTCGACAGACTCTCGCGCCGGCTGTCACGTCACAGTGATCCAGTCTCGCCAGGCACTCGCGCCTGATGTCACGTCACTGTGATCCGGTCTCGCCAGACACTCGCGCCGGCTGTCACGTCACAGTGATCCTGTCTCGCCAGACACTCGCGCCGGCTGTCACGTCACAGTGATCCGGTCTCGCCAGACACTCGCGCCGGCTGTCACGTCACAGTGATCCAGTCTCGCCAGACACTCGCGCCTGATGTCACGTCACAGTGATCCAGTCTCGCCAGACACTCGCGCCGGCTGTCACGTCACAGTGATCCTGTCTCCCCATACACTCGCGCCAGCTGTCCCGTCACTATCATCCTGTCTCGACAGACTCTCGCGCCGGCTGTCACGTCACAGTGATCCAGTCTCGCCAGGCACTCGCGCCTGATGTCACGTCACTGTGATCCGGTCTCGCCAGACACTCGCGCCAGCTGTCCCGTCACTATCATCCTGTCTCGACAGACTCCGCGCCGGCTGTCACGTCACAGTGATCCAGTCTCGCCAGGCACTCGCGCCTGATGTCACGTCACAGTGATCCAGTCTCGCCAGACACTCGCGCCGGCTGTCACGTCACAGTGATCCAGTCTCGCCAGGCACTCGGGCCGGCTGTCACGTCACAGTGATCCTGTCTCGCCAGACACTCGCGCCGGCTGTCACGTCACAGTGATCCGGTCTCGCCAGACACTCGCGCCGGCTGTCACGTCACAGTGATCCAGTCTCGCCAGACACTCGCGCCTGATGTCACGTCACAGTGATCCAGTCTCGCCAGACACTCGCGCCGGCTGTCACGTCACAGTGATCCAGTCTCGCCAGACACTCAGGCCTGATATCACGTCACAGTGATCCTGTCTCGCCAGACACTCGCGCCGGCTGTCACGTCACAGTGATCCAGTCTCGCCAGACACTCGCGCCTGATGTCACGTCACAGTGATCCAGTCTCGCCAGACACTCGCGCCGGCTGTCACGTCACAGTGATCCAGTCTCGCCAGACACTCAGGCCTGATATCACGTCACAGTGATCCTGTCTCGACAGACACTCGCGTCGGCTGACACGTCACCACAGCACGGTCGCCGCTTCGCGCCATTACGCCGCAAAAAGCGCGCCATTTGCCGCGTTTATGAGCCTCGGGAGCGGGTTTGCTTGTTGGGTGATCCAGGACTGCGAGCTAAGCGAGTTTTGGAAACATGTGGTGCATGAAGGATTTGAAGAGGAAGGAGCAGGCTGAACAGGAAAGAACGACTTAGTTGTGTATGGTACACGGGAAAACACATCCTAAAGAGTCAGGAGACATCTAATTAAAGCGCCATGACTCCGATTTGTGGTCACACTATTTATTAACTCTGCCGTTTCGTGCTAGTTAACACTCACTGGCGTCATCATATCAAGCGTTATTTGACTCTCACCAAGTGATACCCGACAGCCGATCTCATTCATAGAATCATGCTGAAAATTAAAGTCGAAAATGAACAGAATTCTGAACAAAGACTAGTTTCGAATATTCGTATGTCGGCTAATCATCGGTTTTGTCACCTCACGACGTTAAAATAAGATTAATTGTGCGGATAAGAAGTAATAGACCTAGCGGAGCTATTCGACTAAAATATAGCAATTTTAGTTCTACTTTGTGGTGTCCGTCCCCAGTTTTTAGAGTAAATTGATTCCAATTGGCGTTGTTCAGTGGGAGCGCCAGTTGACGTTGCTGGGAATTGCCATATTAATCGTAGTAAGTCGCTGATTCGTTGCTGGTGTTATTTCCGCTTCTCCTATTGGTCACATTCTAAACCTTCTGACTGGCAGTGGCGATTGGCCCAGAGCCAACTTTAAGACGGTCTGTGTGGCGCAAAGTGAGGTGGCGGTTGGTGCTTAGGTTCAGATGGTTGTGGCCGCTACCGGGCGACTGGACATTATTCCGAATACAGGCCAAGAGCGGAGTGCCGACTAGGATGAAATCGATAAGGGATTTGATGCGAACCATCGCTCCCTGCCTTCGGCTCGTGTCCCCTAGCTATATTGCCTGGTCTGGGAAGCCCAGCTACCTACTTAGGTACCTACCTAGTTCGCCATTTTTCGAATTACAAGCATGAGGAAGGCACCCCAGCTCAATTTGATGTTCTCAGCGCAAGTAGCTACCTGTGCCCCTGCTTCCCGTTCTCACGCGGCCACCCACGCAGGTTAGTCACCGCTGCCAGATTTGACGTCGTTGTCGACCTGCTGCATGCTCCGTGTCACCGTACCGGCGCAATGGTGCAGAACGACACTGGTCAGTCCGTCCTTTCAATGACGTAACTGCTACTACTGGTCTGATATGCTTTGCCTTCTTGTGAACCGGTCCACGGCGTCACAATGAGCCAAATGTTATGGTGAATTATCGTAACAAGTAATGTACTTCGGGTCTATCGCTGTGTGAGGACGCCAGCTGTGGTGGCTGAGGTGCATGAGACACTTTTGACTCTGGCTGAGTGCTGAGGTCAGCGATGCAAACTTTGTTCATATAGATCTGTGTGGGGCCGAATGTGCCTGAAGGTGGCCAAACCCCATGTGGTTTCGTAGGCGCTCACGTTCACACTCTGTGACGCTGGCCGAGCGTGCGCCTTCTAATGGGAAATATACCATTGACATTCTGTAGTTCTTCCATGGCCGAAAAGGTTTCGGAATCGGACGCTGTGAGGCGCCAGGATAGTCTCAATCCTGGCGTCAGGTGGAGCATCAATATCGGCTCCTACAAGACTCAAGACGAGTCAGGATACCTGAGTTCTGCGTCCATTTAGGTTATAATGTCGACACTGGTCGGAATCGTAAAAGTTTTACTTGCACTAGCTGGTGTTCAGTGACTCCAATGGTTAGTGTATTTATACCCGCAGTTATGTCAGGAGGGCAGGAGGGAGTCCGATTGGACAGGTTAGACAAATTGACACCGCACTAATTTTGTTTTAAAAGAGCCAAAATTTGTATCCGTGTAATGGGAGTGCTTTGTCAGCATGGGATGGACATTAATTCCACACGGGCGGTGTTGGGTATGCAAACATTTGCAAACAGCCTTGAGTTAGCAGCTTCGCTTGCATACATTCACACACACACATACACACACACACACACACACACACACACACATGCACACACACACGCATATATATATATGCATAGGTGCATGTGTGTGTGTGTGTTTGTGGGTGTGTTCGTGTAGGAAATTTCAAGAACACAAATAATTATTTTCGTTGGGAACATGACGTGTGTAGGTTTGTCACGTATGCAGTGTTTTTTTTTGGCGGGTGTATGCAGTGTTTTTGTTGTTGTATGGATGCACAAGCTGGTGAAAGCACCATCGGGGGCCAACAACTTCAACAAAACCGATATAAGGTAGCCATTTAACTCGTTGATTTCGAAGTAAGGTAGGTCTTAGTTGAACAAGAAACTGATGTTCTTCCATCTAGCCCAGTTTTTTCTCATCACCGATGGCGTTATATGTAGCGTTTAGCGTCCACGTCAGCTGACCGTTGTTGCCTGCCTCTTTACGCACGCCGTCCAGCTGGCGTAGCCTGCTTATCTTGCCGAATGTGACACTGGTGCCTGTTGAAGGTGACACTGGTGTCTGTCGAATGTGACATTGGTGTCTGCCGAATGTGACACTGGTGTCTGTTGAAGGTGACACTGGTGTCTGCCGAATGTGACACTGGTGTCTGACGAAGGTGACACTGGTGTCTGTCGAATGTGACACTGGTGCCTGTTGAAGGTGACACTGGTGTCTGCCGAATGTGACGCTGGTTTCTGACGAATGTGACACTGGTGTCTGACGAAGGTGACACTGGTGTCTGCCGAATGTGACACTGGTGTCTGTTGAAGGTGACACTGGTGTCTGTCGAATGTGACGCTGGTGTCTGACGAAGGTGACACTGGTGTCTGCCGAATGTGACACTGGTGCCTGTTGAAGGTGACACTGGTGTCTGACGAATGTGACACTGGTGTCTGTCGAATGTGACACTGGTGCCTGTTGAAGGTGACACTGGTGTCTGACGAATGTGACACTGGTGTCTGTTGAAGGTGACACTGGTGTCTGCCGAATGTGACACTGGTGTCTGTTGAAGGTGACACTGGTGTCTGCCGAATGTGACGCTGGTTTCTGACGAATGTGACACTGGTGTCTGACGAATGGGACACTGGTGCCTGTTGGAGGTGACACTGGTGCCTGTTGAAGGTGACACTGGTGTCTGTGGAATGTGACACTGGTGCCTGTTGAAGGTGACACTGGTGTCTGTCGAATGTGACACTGGTGCCTGTTGAAGGTGACACTGGTGTCTGCCGAATGTGACACTGGTGCCTGTTGAAGGTGACACTGGTGTCTGCCGAATGTGACACTGGTGCCTGTTGAAGGTGACACTGGTGTCTGCCGAATGTGACACTGGTGCCTGTTGAAGGTGACACTGGTGTCTGACGAATGGGACACTGGTGCCTGTTGGAGGTGACACTGGTGCCTGTTGAAGGTGACACTGGTGCCTGTTGGAGGTGACACTGGTGCCTGTTGAAGGTGACACTGGTGCCTGTTGGAGGTGACACTGGTGCCTGTTGAAGGTGGCACTGGTGTCTGTCGAATGTGACACTGGTACCTATTGAAGGTGACACTGGTGTCTGATGAATGGGACACTGGTGCCTGTTGGAGGTGACACTGGTGCCTGTTGAAGGTGACACTGGTGTCTGACGAATGTGACACTGGTGCCTGTTGAAGGTGACACTGGTGTCTGCCGAAGGCGACGCTGGTGTCAGCCGAATGTGACGCTGGTATCTGCCGAATGTGACGCTGGTGTCTGACGAATGTGACGCTAGTGGTTGACGAAGGTGACGCTGGTACCTGCCGTTGCAGGCTCGCCTCGACCCCGCGTGTTCTGGAGGTCAGCGGGCAGTATGCTCACCACTGTGGACCACTCGCAAGGTCAATACACGGTCAGCCGATACCGGGTGGCGGCACTCGGCCGTTCTGACCTGCACAGGATGCTGACCTGCCTGGCGACCAACAGCAACCTCACAGCACCCACCACCGGCTCCGTCCTGATCGACATGAACCGTGAGTTGTACTGCAATCAGCTCTGACATGGCTGACGTAAACTATGAGTTGTGCCGTAATCAGCTCTGACGTGGTTGACGTAAACTGTGAGCTGCGTCGACACTAGCTCTGTCGTGATCGACATGAACTATGACTTCTGTCTCTAATACGATCGCGAGCAGCATGAACTACTGGTATCGACGACACCACATCCACATTACCGCCTTCAGGGCTCACATGTCATCAATCCCCAGAAGGTTTATGCCAAGCTGTAACATGAAGTTTGTTGGTGGGCTTTTGCATATCTTGAACAACTTCCTCCTCGGCACGTCATATGTGCTGTCAGACTTCGTTTGGACCGCGGAAAACTTGGCTCGAAACAGCTGCCGTTAGTAGCCTGCCATTACTCGGACGTCAAAGCGGCACAAGCGGCTACGGCACGGCGCACGCCAGCAGATGTTCAGCCCGAACCCCTTCGGATGCAGTCGCGTGTTTCTCGAACACCGGTAGTGACAATACTCGGCAAGAAAGCCACCACCGTCTGGCGTCTCCGTCGGCCGAGTTGCGTCCTCCCGTCTGCGACTGCAGGGTCCGTCTGGCTCACTGGCCGTCAGCTGTGACATACCGCCGACACCTATGTCGCTAACTAGGGTACACTCTGGCGCACACACTACCGTTGAATAGGTTGACAGCCTTTCAGTATCTGCATGCGGTCGTGAATATTATCGCAGACTGATCTGGAAGGGATGGTGTGATAGGTGACGTCACATACCAAGCTCGGTGATTCTGTAAGCAGCAGTGTGCCCCTGCCGGGGTGACTGCAGCATCAGACCGTCGCTGTCGATACGACGACTTTGGAGAGGGGATGGGTCAGCCGCCCACTACAAGACCCTGTTAAAGCGGCGGGGCAGTCCCCGAACGCGCCGCCGCCGTCGTCATGACTACCATCAGCTGGTCGCTGTCGATACAATGACTTTGGAGATGGGGAGGGGTCAGTCACCCACAACAAGACGCTGCTGAGGTGGCGCGGCGGAGTTACCGGGCACGCGCGCCTCCGTCGGCTACCGTTGACAATGCGGAGGTGAGGTGGCCAGCCAGATAGGATTCCAATTATAGATTAAATGTGAGTTTTACTACAAAGTGTACGGCATAGTGCGGTTTTATTGTTGTTGTTTTTTGCGCGCGTAGTTTTTATCATGTCAAGTGAAGTGACCTGGAAGCTATTCGGTGGTACATTCTACGTACGATGTGCCTTCATACTTGAGATGAAACTTACCTGACACCTCTCTCATCATGGGACGTCCAGCACTGATCCGTGCGGAATGGGTGCAGTCTTGACCTCTAAGGTATGGGTGCACCATTGACTTCTGAGGCAGGGATCCACTACTGTTCTTTGAGGTGCGGGATCGACTGTTGGCCTCTGAAGCCACTACTGGTCTATTACCTCCTCCCAGGAGCGGAGATCACTGCTGACCTTTAAAGAACACGTTCTACTACCGGCGTCAGCCAATCCAATAAACCTCCGGATGCGCAGCTTTGACATGTAATAAAGTGGATGAGGATAAAAATTCACCATCCCTGCTTTTGCGACCTCTTGTGCATGATATGCCCACAGAGGCGGCGCCTTCGGCATCTGCCGATGAGCGTCGATGGCACTTGTTTACGGATTTAACCCCTATTACACCCTTTCATCCGCACCCGGCGATCGACGAAACCCACCTTGATTCGACTGGGCGAGGGTTAGCAACCCTCTGTCTCGCTACGGATGCGAGCCCAAAAAACTTGAAGGATGTTCTCAACGTGGTGACGTCCGATGCCTGTTCAAGATTTGACCTGAAATGCATTTTGAAGATGACCAGAGGCCATTTTGTTAGTTTCCACAACTAATTTTTGAACTTGGTTAAAACTGGGCGAGCATTTAGCGATTTTTTTCTCATTTTCAGTCATTGTTCACGGAAAGTCATGTTTGGTCCAAGGGATTTCATTTGGTCCATCGTGGGACAATATTACATCCATACTACGTGTTCAAAATGAACGCTTAGCAACTTTGAAATTTGCAGATATAATACCAAAATTAAATACAACATGGGTTATTATGTTTTTAATATGTTTTTCAGAGTGCATCCTATGACTAAAAAGTGCAATTCAAGGCCATTTTTCTTGCACTAATATGTACGAATTGGCGAAGAGTTCGCGATGCACCTGGCGACCGCCGAAATCGGAATATAACTGATGCGAACAGCGTGTTCATCACCAAAACTAATGGGCCTTCAGGGAAGATGAAAGTTCATGCACCCTTAGATGAACCTCAACAAAAGGCATGAGAAACTGTTGCTCGTATGCCATGTTTAAGGTCACAAAACAAGGAGATGATATGACTACAGCTAATATATAAGAGGATTGAACTGAGATACCAGAGGTTTAAAAGGAGTCCCCATGAGAAAAGCGAGGCCCCGGAGATCTAAAGATACTCTATAAGGGCTAACGATGGTTGTGAGGAATATTGAGAGCTAGTTTCAGAGCTATAATTTCCTTGATATCCCGAAAGGATGTCGAAGGCTGGGGAGGATCCCTGAGAGGTAGCGCGGACCGGATTGTGATGCTCCTGAGGCTCATGAGGGACGAACACACCCACCAAAGAGCAAAGAAGATTTCCAAGAGCTGGCGATATTTGGTAGAAGTTGTTGGGCCTGTCCCGGAGCTGCAGGATTCTCCAGAATGCTAGACAGCATTTTCGAGGACTATGAATGCCCCACGCAAGCTTGAGAGTGCTCCTGACAGATAGATAGGTCCCCAGGGAGCCAGAGAGGATTGGACTGAGATGTTCCTGATCTTTGGGATCGGCACCTGAGGGATCGGGCCCCCTAAGAGTTGAGAGTGTCATTGAGAACTGGCGATTGGTGCGAGGAATACTGAGGGCCAGCTTGATAGATAAGATATCCTTGAGCCATGAATGCTGCCGAGGACTGGAAGGCCACCATCCATCGTCCCATGTGCCACCGTCACCTCAGCGGCGGAGGCGGAGGCCGCTCCAGCCACGACTGCCCCAACTGCCACAACTATCCTAGCGGTGACAGCCGCCCAAGCGGCCACAGCCGTCACAGTGGCCAGACCACAGTTGCTTCAACAGCTTCGGTGGCTCCAGCGATGGCGAGAAAGGCACCCCAGCGATAGCTGTGATGATGGCAGCTTCAGTGGTGCCAGTTGCTTCGCTTAGGACCGAGGTGACGCTGGTTAAGCCAAATTATAGGAAAAATATAACTGGCAGTGTGATGTGTGTTTGGTGTAGCTGGTCGAGCATGTTGCTAGATCTTCCTCCGTCCTCAAATCTTGCACTCATTTCCCCACTGGTATTCACTCTTTATTCTGAGGAAGTATAAAGGTGTTGAAATATGGGCATTGGAAGGGCAGCCAAGGGGAGGGCCGGTGCCCCCACCCCATCCCCTCCCACATAGCAACCAATAATACACGAGATCAAACAGTAAATATTGAGATTTTCACCACCCAATACCCTGGATTTACATTGTATTTCTTTTGGGTCGGTCTACCCTAAAGAAAATCATGGCTGCGCCACTCGTGGGTCTCACCCTTATCATGAATACCATCCCGATTAACCTATGTCTGAAGGTAGCGGATGATAAGGAGAAGTAATAGCATCCGTGGAGATCATCAATCGTATTTTTACCAAAGCTAATATTATTAACCTAGCGTTCATCGGAGATGTGCTAATGTCCCAATATTTTCGTACAAGGTTTTCTTTTGTTGGCTGTTGTCGGCACCTAATTGTTTTTTTATTCTGATCTTCACTAGACTGTTGGACCGTCATCGTAGGTCTCGCATTAGACACGGGAGCGCGAGTGCGTTTTTATCCAACTTATTTATCCATCGTTGGCTATATGTATTAGCCTGTGTCGATAATTTTCAAAGTGGTGTTATCAAAAACGGCTACTGTTTTTATATTGCCTTGATATGTGCCTAACAATTTGGCATACAAATTAGACCGCTGGGCGATCGGCATTTTTTCTCAAAATGCGTTTGAAAAAGACTCTGTTTTCGGCATTGGGCGCCATATTGGCTCTTTGTTATCGTCTCGACGAGCTGAGTCGGTTGAAACAGCGCAGTATTGTCGAAAAATCGATAGCTTAGAAAATAAAGGTAGTTTTATATCTCCCATCAGCGGACATCTGGCCAGTTTGTAGTCCCACATCTACTTTTAGAGAAAAGTGAAAGTATGGCACATTTGCTGTTTTTACAGCTTCCTCATTCGGAGATATAAATACTACTTTGCAATTTCAATGCTAAAACAGTAAATGGTAAGCCTGAAGCACGACCACGCATTATAAAACATTCATACTCGACTTGGGTTTCACTTCATTCACACCTCCCCATAACAGACTTCGAAAAAGTGATCAAGAGGAAGAGCTGGTGTCTCTACCACCAGATGTGGCAAAATACCTCAGCCATGATCAAAGTTACGGCTACCAGATGTGCCGAGCGATACGGCAGGGGTGTGTCCCTGTCGATCTGGCTCTGATGGAGATCGGACAGCTGGATCACAGCCGGTGGCTCACTACGGCCAACTCAATGCTGAGGCTGTACGTGCCAGATCATGGCCTGGGAGACAGGCCTGCAAGAGCCATGCATGCAAAAACTGAGGCATGCAAAAACCTCCGGCGTATCGTTGAATTCATTGTGGGGGTTTACTATCCGATGTGGTTTGAAGGTGCAGCACAACTGGCTGGATGGGCCGCGGCATGTGCTGCGCCAGCTGCAGCTCACTCGGCTGCAGCATGGGGAAGTCGTGAGCATGGTGATGCCGTACCTCCACTCCAGTGCCTGGTATGCTCACAGCGAAATTGTGCTCCAGACACTTCTCTGTAGCGATGACAGAGCAGAGCGCCAGTTCGCTGTTGAACGTATCAGGTGCATCCGCGGAAAAAATGATCGTGAATACCCCAGCGTTCGTTCCAGGAGAACTCCGAGACTAAATGAGACCGCGGAGAGTCTGCAAGAGTTGATATCCTAGGACGGCGCCTTCGAACCGGCCCTCACGTGCCACACGCCAAGCTCCGAACTTGATGGCTATGTGGACATGCCAATGTCAGTTCCACAGTTTCCCGTGCACGGTCAGTCAGTTGAACCATGCGTGAAACAGGTGTCGCTTGCTGCAAAAACCGTGTACGGGAAGGAGAGGAGGGACGGCTACATCCGGGCTGGCTACATGCACCGGCAGCTTTTTCCCGTGCTAACAACTAAGAGGGACGTGGATAATATGCTAAAACGACTGTGAGTTCCATGAAAGATAGAACTGGGGTGCTCTATGCCGCCCAGTCAGTTGTGCTCCGCACCTTCGCGCGATGTTTGCCTTGGATATACCAGTGTTACTTGATTGATGTTTGACATGTGTCCCTTTGGGAAAAAAATAGGCATCGATGGTCCCATGGTGATCACGGCGAATTTTGATCATTTTTATCACCAACGTATCTGATTTTCGTCTGAACGTGATGTGGAAAGGCTATCTGAAGGTCTCAACATGCAACGAATAGGTAGGTATTTGGTATGTGACGCACATGCGTACAAAGCAGCCTCCCTCAATCATGCTGCTATGTAGTTCAAACAGCGAATACATATGAAGCTTTGTCTATATTTATATGCCCAGTGAGTGATGCTGAAGTCTTCAAATGAGTAAGTGCAGAAACGGCGGCTGTATCATTATTTTTACTTGTTTAAACCTCAGAGTTCCTTGTATGCCCCGAAATGGACATTTGGCTGGTGTATTAGAAGACATAAGATAGCCGATATTTTCTTAACTTTCGATTTTTCGACAATACTGCGTTGTTCGAATCGACTCAGCTCGTCGAGACGATCAAAAAGAGGTACTATTTGACCCACATATCTGGATTGGTTCTCACAGCCAATATGGCGCCGAATGCCGAAAAGTCTTTTTCAAACGCATTTTGAGAAAAATGCCGATTGCCCAGCGATCTAATTTGTATGCCAAATTGTTAGGCACATATCAAGGCAAAATAAAAACAGTAGCCGTTTTTGATAAGACTACTTTGAAAATTCTCGACACAGGGTAATATATATGTATATATATAAAATATATAAATATACTGGTCGGTTGAAAATAAAGCAGCGAAATCCGAAGAGCTTCAGAAAAGTCGTGGGGAGGCTTGGCTAATCGGGGGGCCGTCTTCCGATGTCTCCCTGAACCAAATATTGGCTGCGCCACTGCTTAGAATTGAGCTTGCATTGGCACATCTGCAGGTGCACTATTAAGTCATAAAGTCATAAAGTCATCAAGTGTTTAGACTTAATAAGAGCCACAAGGGCCCATCCAGCTAAGTCTGTAAGTGGAAGATGCCATAAGCCCGGTAAAAAGACCCATCCCAACCATCACCACATTCTAAAGAAACCATCCACCAACATCGCACACACCTATCAATGCTTATCTACCCTATCTATCCATCCATATTCCCTTGATCCCTCTTAACACATGTCGATTAAATGCTTTACCAATAATTTTCAAACTGCATCCATGTCTGCTTAAGGGGGTCTGTTCCGTGCACACTTAGCATAAATATAACCCCATTCATCACTAATTATAACTCAAAAACACGATTTTCCTGTCTTAAACAAACTTTGTCCACCCTACTTTTAAATACATTCAATGAGGATCTCCCCACAACATCAGCAGGCAGCCTATTCCACTGATCAACAACCCTTTGACTGAAGACCTGTTAGCGCTTAAATGTCCTACACCTCAACTTGTCTAACCTGAATTGATGGTCCCTATGTGATACACTAAACCGAAGAGCGTCATTCAAATTGACCTGATCTAGCCCTTTAACAATGTTGTACATTTCAATCATGTCCCCCCTTAACACGCGCACTGGAGGGGGGGCGAAATCCGCCCACCCGTCCGGTTTTTCGTAAATAACTCCAGTTTTTTACTGGTCGATATACACCATTTTTTGCGTACCTACTTAGAAGTGTACGGCGCGTCGCTTAAAGCAAGAATAATGGAAATCGGCTGAAAAATTGTCCAGTTAGTGGCTGTTAAAGTCAAAACATTTCGTGGCGCCAGACCACAAAAGTCGGAGCTGATGCGCTTCCCGTATATCGGCAAAGGGAGGTGTTCTTGGCAACACTAGCGACTTGTTTGATGTATATTGTTATGCTATGTAGTTTCAAGGTCACATTAGGTCACCCACCGAGGTCAAGTCAGGTCAAGTTCATGACAGGTCAATTCAACCAAACTTGGTCAACTGAAATGTTGTCATAAATGCAAATGACTGTTATGCGATTGATGTCATTTTCCATGTTACTCCCAACACATCCTGAAAACTACTGTTTATCATTGTGCACCTAGGCATTTCCATACTTCATTCATGTACTTTACTCCTTTCTTCGCGAAACCGATTGCGCCGAGCCGCCCGACGAAGCAGTCGGGCGGGCGGCCTGGTTCCGGTAACTGGAATAGGTAACTGACCTGATAAAGTGCTGTTATATAGGTGACCTGAGGTCATATGCCAGGTCTAGCATCTGTACTGCATCATTAGTCATGTCCAAAACATCATTGATGCCCATTTTGGAGCATTTAAGCACACTCACAGCGATCCATAACAATGACAAGCCAGCCATGCAAAACAAGCAAATTGTGACATATGTGACCTCATTTGACCTTGAAGATATTGACCTAAGGTCATGACATTTGCACACAATGGACTTCACTACGGTACCCATCTACCCTGCTATTTTTGTTACTCTGGCTTTAATATGAGCCGAGATCTTAGGGGTGGCGGAATCTGCCCCCCCCTCCAGTGCGCGTAATTTTCAGAGGCCCTCCAGGGCGCGTGTTAATCTCCTATACTTGAGTGAGTACATATCTAATGTCATAAGCCTTTCTCCGACTTATAAGTTACCTATTCCACAATGAGTCTAGTGGCTTTGCGCTGCACTATTTCTAACATTTATATATCTTTTTCTAGGTAGGGGCTCCATGCTTGTACAGAATATTCCAAGTGGGGTCGCACATATGCTAAGTACAGTTTTTTTTCAAGACTTTCTTGCTCTTATATCTCACACTCATATTAATGAGTCCAAGCACTCTGAGTGCCCTGTTCCTAGCTGAGATACATTGTTCTTCTGCTTTAAGGTCTTTTGAAACCAACACACCTAAGTCTTTCCTCTTCGTCCAGTTGCCTCCCTCCCATTGTATATCTGAAAGTCTCACCTCCAGACCCTAGATGCATAACCTTACACTTATCATAGCTGAAAGACATCTGTCATTGATCAGTCCACTTTTTAGGTCATCCAAGTCTAGTTGAATATTACTAGATTGATCACTACTGTTAGCCACTCCAACCAGCTTGATGTCATCAGCAAATTTGAACACAATATTCCTCAGCCTTAGATGTCCATGATATTAGCAACGCATTCGCATTCGCATTCAGCATCCTATTCTCATACTCTCCGAATTCGTTCCTTTTTCAGGATATGATCTTCGTCGCTTGCAAAAGTAAGGCAAACAACGATTCTTCAGTAGGACGAGCGGTTCGATCTCCAGAGGTCCAGAGAGGTCACTCGGGTCAAAAACGGTGTACCGTATAAAATTCGAAGTATTTCACTTAGCCGAATGATTCCAACGCCTAGATGTTCGCTTTCCATCAAAGATGCAGCACATCGAATTACGTGAACTTCAATGTCACGGTTTGACCTCAGGTCACCGAAGTTGGTTTTACTCATGCACTATATCTATTTACGGGGTACCGAATAAAATCATGGTGACACATTGGATAAACCTGATTTTTTCAGGTCATAGTCTACCTAGCACGTACATAGAGCACATCAATCAAAATGACCCATTATGGCCACTGATTCATCACCGTTCGCCAAAATTCCCCCAAAATGCAACTATGCCAAATTCTTGTGTACCCGATAATTTCCGCAAAATTTCACTTGGCACGACGAAAAAAACACCCAGACATTGGTTATGGCCCATGGATGTAGCACATTGAAGCATTTAACCTACAATCTCATAGTTTGACCTATATTCGCAAAATACTGTTTTGACCACGCATTATTGCCATGTACGGGGTAACTGATAATACCCTCCTAAATACATTCATCCGATGGACATTAGCGCCAAAAAATATCCCATCGGACAAGAAAGCAGCACATCCAAGCATGTCCCCTTCAAGCTCACTATTTGACCTCAGGTCAACTTATACTTTAACATTACACCCTATGGGAATATAACGGTGTACCGAATAAAATTCCCCTGAATACATTTATCGGATGGATATTACCGTCCAAGAATCGCCCACCGAGCAAGGAGGCAGCGCATCCGAGCATGTGACCGTCAGAGTCAGCGTTTGACCTCAGATCAGGTATAACGAAATTCAGAAAAATAAAGTAGTCCACTTGGGTACCGTATGTGGGCCAAACGAAGCATTGAATGTAGACTATCTCAGCACTGATGCATGCACTAGCAACACAAGAAGAAGCACACTGCGTGACCTGACCTCTATCGATGACGTATTTCATTAGGTAGCACTAGCGTCTCATTCAACAACGCATTCAGAAACGAATTCACCAGTGTTCTGCGATTCGTCTGAAAATTAGACACAACCTTCGCAGACATACCTGTACGTGCATCTCGAACCCATTTTCTGCTACGACGAACCATTTCGCCTTCAGAGGCGAAAAGGTCAGCGAGGTCAACTCTGGGGTACCGCATAACTTTCCGGAGAATTAACTTATTGGAATCATTCAAACGCTTGTGCCACCGCTATCATCGTGGCATGCAGCACACCAAGTCAACCGGTCACTCGAGGTCACCATTTGACCTCTGGTCAACGAAGACTTTAACATTACACCCTATGGGAATATCACGGTCTACCGAATACAAATTTCTTAAATACATTTATCGGATGGATATTACCGTCGAAGAATCGCCCACCGAGCAAGGACGCAGCACATCCGAGCATGTGACCGTCAGCGCAAGCGTTTGACCTAAGGTCAGGTTTTATGAAATTCAGAAAAAGAAAGTAGTCCACTTGGGTACCGTATGTGGACCAAACGAAGCATTGAATGTAGACTATCTCAACATTGATGCATGCACTAGCAACACAAGAAGCAGCTCACTGCGTGACCTGACCTCTATCAATGACGCATTTCATCAGGTAGCACTAGCGTCCCATTCAACAACGCATTGAGAAACGAATTCACCAATGTTCTCCGATGCGTCTGAAAATTTGACACAACCTTCGCAGACATACCCGTACATGCATCCCGAGACCATTTGCTGCTACGACGAACCATTTCGCCTTCAGAGGCGAAAAGGTCAGCCGGATCAAATCTGGGGTACCGCATAACCTGCCGGAGAAGTCACTTATTGGAATCATTCAAACGCTTGTGCCACCGCTATCATCGTGGCATGCAGCACACCAAGTCAACTGGTCACTCAAGGTCACCATTTGACTACTTTCGTTTTCTGAATTTCTTAAACCTGACCTGAGGTCAAACGCTTGCGCTGACGGGCACGTGCTCGGATGTGCTGCGTCCTTGCTCGGTGGGCGATTATTCGACGCTAATATCCATCCGATAAATGTATTCAGGGGAATTTTATTCGGTACACCGTGATATTCCCATAGGGTGTAATGTTAAAGTCTTCGTTGACCCGAGGTCAAATGGTGACCTCGAGTGACCAGTTGACTTGGTGTGCTGCATGCCACAGTGATAGCGGTGGCACAATCGTTTGAATGATTCCAATAAGTGAATTATCCGGCAAGTTATGCGGTACCCCATATTTGACCTCGCTGACCTTTTCGCCTCTGAAGGCGAAATGGTTCGTCGTAGCAGAAAATGGGTTCTGGATGCGTATACGGGTATGTCTGCGAAGGTTGTGTCTAATTTTCAGACGAATCGCAGAACATTCGTAAATTCGTTTCTGAATGCGTTGTTGAATGGGACGCTAGTGCTACCTGATGAAATGCGTCATCGATAGAGGTCAGGTCACGCAGTGTGCTGCTTCTTGTGTTGCTAGTGCATGCATCAGTGTTGAGATAGTCTACATTGAAAGCTTCGTTTGGCCCACATACGGTACCCAAGTGGACTACTTTCTTTTTCTGAATTTCGTTAAACCTGACCTGAGGTCAAACGCTTGCGCTGACGGGCACATGCTCGGATGTGCTGCGTCCTTGCTCGGTGGGCGATTCTTCGACGGTAATATCCATCCGATAAATGTATTCAGGGGAATTTTATTCGGTACACCGTGATATTCCCATAGGGTGTAATGTTAAAGTCTTCGTTGACCTGAGGTCAAATGGTGACCTCGAGTGACCAGTTGACTTGGTGTGCTGCATGCCACAGTGATAGCGGTGGCACAATCGTTTGAATGATTCCAATAAGTGAATTATCCGGCAAGTTATGCGGTACCCCAGATTTGACCTCGCTGACCTTTTCGCCTCTGAAGGCGAAATGGTTCGTCGTAGCAGAAAATGGGTTCTGGATGCGTATACGGGTATGTCTGCGAAGGTTGTGTCTAATTTTCAGACGAATCGCAGAACATTCGTAAATTCGTTTCTGAATGCGTTGTTGAATGGGACGCTAGTGCTACCTGATGAAATGCGTCATCGATAGAGGTCAGGTCACGCAGTGTGCTGCTTCTTGTGTTGCTAGTGCATGCATCAGTGTTGAGATAGTCTACATTGAAAGCTTCGTTTGGCCCACATACGGTACCCAAGTGGACTACTTTCTTTTTCTGAATTTCGTTAAACCTGACCTGAGGTCCAACGCTGACGCTGACGGTCACATGCTCGGATGTGCTGCGTCCTTGCTCGGTGGGCGATTCTTGGACGGTAATATCCATCCGATAAATGTATTCAGGGGAATTGTATTCGGTACACCGTGATATTCCCATAGGGTGTAATGTTAAAGTCCAAGTTGACCTGAGGTCAAATGGTGAGCTTGAAGGTGACATGCTTGGATGTGCTGTTTTTGTCCGATGGGAGATTTTTTGGCGCTAATGTCCATCCGATGAATGTATTTATGAGGGTATTATCAGGTACCCGGTAGATGGCAATAATGCGTGGTCAAAACAGTATTTTGCGAATATAGGTCAAACTATGAGATTGTAGGCCAGATGCTTCAATGTGCTGCATCCATGGTCGATATCCAATGTCTAGGTGTTCTTTCGTCGTGGCAAGTGAAATTTTGCGGAAATTATCGGGTACACAAGAATTTGGCATAGTTGCATTTTTGGGGAATTTTTGGCGAACGGTGATGAATCAGTGGCCATAATGGGTCATTTTGATTGATGTGTTCTATGTACGTGCTATGTAGACTATGACCTGCAAAAATCAGGTATATCGAACGTGTCACCATGATTTTATTCGGTACCCCGTAAATAGATATAGTGCATGAGTAAAACCAACTTCGGTGACCTGAGGTCAAACCGTGACATTGAAGTTCACGTAATTCGATGTGCTGCATCTTTGATGGAAAGCGAACATCTAGGCGTTGGAATCATTCGGCTAAGTGAAATACTTCGAATTTTATACGGTACACCGTTTTTGACCCGAGTGACCTCTCTGGACCTCTGGAGATCGAACCGCTAGTCCTACTGAAGAATCGTTGTTTGCCTTACTTTTGCAAGCGACGAAGATCATATCGTGAAAAAATGAACGAATTCGGAGAGTATGCGAATAGGATGCTGAATGCGAATGCGAATGCGTGGCTAATATCATGGACATCAGCCATAGCTCAATGTTCTTCACAAAGATGATAAAGAGAAGTGGCCGTAGAACAGAGCCCTGTGGTACTCCACTCAGAACATCCTTCCAATCAGATTTACATCCATTTAACACTACCCTTTGTTTCCTTCCCTCAACCATGCTTCAATCCAACCTAGAACTTTTCCAACAATCCCATGTTGCTGTAGTTGATGAATTAGCCTTCATTTGGAACTTTATAAAAAGCTTTGCTAAAGTCCAAGTACACAACATCCATCCTGCTTTGATTGTCTACTTCTTTAGTAACATACTCCATGAACTCTAATAGGTTAGTTAAACAAGACCTTCGAGATCGAAATCCATGTTGAGTGTCCCTTAAAAGGTTGGGCCTATCAAGATGAATCTGAACATTCTGTTTAACCAGAATTGACCTGTTTAACCAGTTTAACTAGTGTGTGGCGCCCATGGAAGGAACGCCATGTTGGTCACCTGATGCAATGTAGGTACTCAGTGAAGCATAGGTATATGTACGCCAGTGGCAGTAGCATAGCTAGGGGGTCACAAGGGTCTATGAAATACCGTTGGCTCCAAATATGGAAATTTTACATGTAGCGAAATGAGGAAGCACTTAAATCGTCCGCCCTTAGAAAGCAAAGTGACTTAAAACCGAGTTTTTCACGGTTAGTTTCAAGTAACAACAAATGCCTGCCTACACCCCAAGGGTGTTGTGAGCCCTGGCCCTTAGACATTCCCGACCCATGCGCCTGATGTCAGCTCAGTGTGCACTGTGAGCACGATTTACGACGAGATGCGTGATTTCCACGTTTGGAGTAGCACCGCTCATCCACCGGGAAACACCGCGGACCTGGACAGCGCTACTCCAGCACTATATGTCTGTGTGGCAGACAATATCGTGATGGTGCGGTAAAGATGGCGCCGACATATGGGCTTGAAAACCGTGGGTAATTCTTTACGAGTCATATAATGGCTTTCCTTGAGTATTTTAGCAATTTGTCATCGTGCTAGTCATCGCCAAAGCTTCCGAAAAACTAATATAATCAGCCCTTCCCAATGACGAAAAGCGGAAAATAACACAAATGCGACACACTCCGCACTCCGCCACCTGCGTACATTTGTGCAGTCCGCTGACGACAAGCAGTCGGCTGATGTGGTACGGTTATTTTTCAGGTGGGTCGTGTTACCTCGAGAGCGGTGCTACCCCATCTTCCTCTTCCTGAAATGTAACGTCATTTATTGCCACTCCCCCTCACCCAAGACCAAGTTTGGTGTTCACGTCAGATAGAAGATCCAGGGCATCAGTCACCGTCTGAATAATGCCAACTCTGCTCCTGTGTGTTAAGACAAAGCGGAAGCAATTTGTGACTTCCACAAATGTTCCTCTTTACTTTTGGCTTAGCATGTCAGGTCATCGTTTACGAAAAAATAACTTACAGGATTCCGGCCATGCCGAATGCACAGGACACATGCAATCGCTACATTTATTCAAGACCATGCAACACACGTGGCTAATAAAGTCATAAAGTCCTAATGACTTTAGGCTTAATAGGAGCCACAGGACCCGTCTGGGTTAGCACGGGCGCCAGAGCTCTCTCACATAGCGTGAGCTGGAGGGGAGGGGCGGATTTCGCCCCCCCCCTAAGAGCTCGGTAGCTACTGAGGCTAGACCTCAGCACCTATATGGCTGGGTAGGAGGTATCAAATAACAATGAGAAGGCCCCTGTCCCAATCCCAGGCCCTTCAACCCCCAAGGTCTGCAATTGCTCCAGCCATGGTCCACTGTTGAACTGCAACTTCTCCACCCAGATATTATGACTACTCAACATAGGCAAGGGGCAACATTCAACATAAGGTGCCTGATTGTGGCAGTATTCGCATTGTGGTAATGTCGTCGTTCATAGATAAACAAGACCAATTTTGTCAAGCATCCTAGTCAGCTGTTAAGAAATCGAATGACCACAGTCACTGTCAGCCTTCAGCACAACATATGATGACAGAGTGCATTCTTTTGCTTGATTTAATACTAATCCAAGGATTTTGGAACAGTGACTGTATATAAATAAAATGATCTTACGTAAAATCGTGCCGGGGTCCAGAACTGCCACGCAGGAGGCTGAATAGGCTCTGGCCCGAACAATCACGCCGAGACTCGATCGAATCAACCCGAGTACCGGAAAACTAAGAACAGATCCCGAAGGAAAATTATCCGCAGGGCCTTCCTACTCTGGAGGGTGCCATCGACTGGAAAAAAAAGTCAAAAAATCGCGCTGTGGCCCCAACAATTCGCATCGGGGCACCCACAATTATCGTAGGGGGCTCCAAATAAATACAGCATGACCGAGAAAACTCGCGCCGGGGCCAAACAATTCGCACCTGGGCCCGACAAAATTAAGCTTGGGTCCCAGCTAATTACAACGCACCCCGCGAACTCGCGCTGGGCCCCCAAAATATCGAGCTCGGAACCCAAAATTATCGTCGGTGGTACTCCAAATTTGGGTCGGGGCATCAAAAAGCCCAGTCGGGGCTCCCAAAAATTGTCGTTGAGGGCCCGAAAAAAGAACAGCTTGACCCCAAAAATCGCATCGGAACCCGAAACGACCAAGCCAGAGACTTCAAAAATAAGGAGGGATTCCCAAAAACATATGTCTGAGCCAGGAAAATCCATCTGGAGCCCCAAACATAGCACCAGATGTTTTCAAAAATCACGCACGTCCCCTAAAAAGCGTACCGTAGATCGAAAGATCGTGGCGAGACACAAAAATATGGCTCCGCGTGCCAAAGCAATCAGGCCGGGATTTGGAAGTACAAAGTTCGGAAGAAGTCCCCAAAATCGTGTCGAACCCAGAAAACCAGCGTTGGGTCCCCAAAACCACGCGCCTGGGCCCGGGAAGTCGCGCAAGGACCCAGAGAAATAGCATCAGAGCCACACAAATCGAGCTGGGGCCCCACAAATGTGCGTCAGGAGCCCCAAGTAAACACAGCGAGACCCTAAGAGCACGGCAGGAGGCCGAAAATACACTGGGCCATCCAAAGCGCACCAAGTCTCGCAAAACAAAACAGCAGGGCCTTAAAACATGCGTTGCAGCCCTAAGTAAACACACCGATAGCTCTAAAAAAAGAACACACCAGGGTCCCTCAAAGCACACCGGGTCTTTGATACCGCAAGAGGAAGTAAAAAAACAGGCTGGGGCCTATAAAAAGCGACATGGTCCTAAAAAGGAAGAAAAAGACCGGACACTAAATCACCACATCGGGGTTTTCGAAAACACCTAAAAAACCTTTAGAAAATCGTCGATGCACAAAAAAGCAACAAAACCCAAACAAGAGTCGGGGTCTCAAAAATGTGTCGGCCCATAACAAAACTGCGCTGGAGCCCAAAGACACATCCGTAGACGAAGGGAAACGCAACGGGTCCAAAAAAGAGCACCGGGCCAGTACCTCGTTTCGGTAGCGAATCTAGGAGCATAGTTAACCAAAGAGATGAGGTGCGTTAAAGCTCACCAGGTATCCGGATTTCTTAACCATCAGAAAATGTGGAAGAATGAGAACTAATCTTCGAATTGAATGAATCGAGTTCTCAGACGTGAAAACCCATACGAAACATTTCATCACGTAACATATGGCGCAAGACTATCATGTGGCAACAATTAGCAAAGTATAGGAGGCCTAGCAGGAACCGCAGAATCGCACGGTGTGACGAATGCTTCGAATGCGCAAGGCGGGTGGAGACGTGCCAGAACGTTGGCCTGGTGGCGACCGGGCGTTATGAATTGGAATGCCTGAAATTGAGAAATTTTACATTTTGAGGTGATTTTCACAAGTATAATTTCTGCATTGTGAGGTGACTTATCAAGGGAAAAACTTCAAACAGGGTGGGGGGGGGGAGGGCGGTTAATTAAGGTTGAAATTCGGTAACTCAGAAACGACGGTGGTAGATTGTGTCCCCTCCACGGGACAATTAAGTTAGTCATTAATTTCTTTATACAAAATGTGCCCCTTTGACAAATAGTCGTCGAAATCCGGTGCCTTTAGATACAATAGTGGTAGGTCGGGCACCCTACAAATCCGTTTGCCCCATCCCCTGACGCAAGTGCTAGATACGCCACTGGGGGGAGGGGCAGGTTTGGACCGGCGCCGAAAGTTCCCCCCACCCACACCCCACCCCCAAACCGGTGGGCTAGATCAGCCAGTGTCATCGTCTGCCTTCCGACTACGTCACAGGCTGGCGAGCCACGTGCCGCCGCTTTGCCCATGTTAAACAGCGCGAGTACAGTACAGAGCCTGGCCGTGCCTGCGTGGGCACGACATACCCTGCCACAGCTGCCGGCTGCTCCAACCCTCAGCACACACCGCTCGTCGACATCAGGGGAGACTTTCGTCGCCAAGTGCCCGCATAAACCGACTCTCGGGCGAATGCCGCCGAGTTTAACCCGCTTTGTGGCCGTATCTTGATTTGTGGCGGCGTCATCACGACCCGCATCGCGGCACTGCGCATGCAAATGTGCGGCTCTGTCAGGCATAGCAGTACAGCTCGGACATCTCGGCGACAGACCAGGCGTAACAGTACAGCTCAGACATCTCAGCGGCAGACCAGGCGTAGCAGTACAGCTGAGACATCTCGGCGACAGATCAGGTGTATCAGTACAGCTCAGACATCTCAGCGACAGACCAGGCATAGCAGTACAGCTGAGACATCTCGGCGACAGACCAGGCGTAACAGTACAGCTCAGACATCTCAGCGGCAGACCAGGCGTAGCAGTACAGCTGAGACATCTCGGCGACAGATCAGGTGTATCAGTACAGCTCAGACATCTCAGCGACAGACCAGGCATAGCAGTACAGCTCAGACATCTCGGCGACAGACCAGGCGTAACAGTACAGCTCAGACATCTCAGCGGCAGACCAGGCGTAGCAGTACAGCTGAGACATCTCGGCGACAGATCAGGTGTATCAGTACAGCTCAGACATCTCAGCGACAGACCAGGCATAGCAGTACAGCTGAGACATCTCGGCGACAGACCAGGCATAGCAGTACAGCTCAGACATCTCGGCGACAGACCAGGCGTAGCAGTACAGCTCAGACATCTCGGCGACAGCTCAGGTGTATCAGTACAGCTCAGACATCTCAGCGGCAGACCAGGCGTAGCAGTACAGCTCAGACATCTCAGTGGCAGACCAGGCGTAGCAGTACAGCTCAGACATCTCGGCGACAGACAAGGCGTAGCAGTACAGTTCAGACATCTCAGCGACAGACAAGGCGTAGCAGTACAGCTCAGACATCTCGGCGACAGCTCAGGTGTATCAGTACAGCTCAGACGTCTCAGCGGCAGACCAGGCGTAGCAGTATAGCTGAGATGTAGCGGCGACAGATCAGGTGTATCAGCGACAGATCAGGCCTCGCTGCTCTCTCTCTCTCTCTCTCTCTCTCTCTCTCTCTCTCTCTCTCTCTCTCTCTCTCTCTCTCTCTCTCTCTCTCTCTCTCTCTCTCTCTCTCTCTCTCTCTCTCTCTCTCTCTCTCTCTCTCTCTCTCTCTCTCTCTCTCTCTCTCTCTCTCTCTCTCTCTCTCTATCTCTCTCTATATATATATATCTATATATATATATATATATATATATATATATATATATATATATATATATATATATATATATATATATATATATATATATATATATATATATATATATATATATATATATATATATATATATATATATATATATATATATATATATATATATATATATATATATATATATATATATATATATATATATATATATATATATATATATATATATATATATATATATATATATATATATATATATATATATATATATATATATATATATATATATATATATATATATATATATATATATATATATATATATATATATATATATATATATATATATATATATATATATATATATATATATATATATATATATATATATATATATATATATATATATATATATATATATATATATATATATATATATATATATATATATATATATATATATATATATATATATATATATATATATATATATATATATATCTCTCTCTCTCTCTATCTCTCTATCTCTATCTCTCTCTCTCTCTCCCTAACTCTCTCCCTCTTTCTCTCTCCCTCTTTCTATCTATCTTTCTCTCTTTCTCTCTTTGCTCTCTATTGCCCTCTCTTTCTATCTCTTCTTCCCTATCTCTCATGAACAGCCAGTTGAAATGATTGAGGCCCTGCTAATAATCTCAGGAGATGCGTTCTCGCGGTGCGGACGTCAGCCACTGTGGTGGTGGGCAGAGGTGAATGATTGATTCCTTAAGGGACACAATAAGGATAAACACATCGCCAAGGTATCCTGGAACCAAACATCCTCTACGTGGAATTGTTGATGCACCTGCTGGTCCAATTTTCCAGACGGCCATTTTCTTGGCAAAACTCTCCATGGTAGCAATGGAGGTCCAGAAGAACAGCTATACTAGCTTTGTGAGTTTGCACAGCATCTTGATAGCCATTTCATGAAAAAACGACAATTGGTCTTGCTCCCGTCATCTACTCTTCTGCAATAGTTTTCATGCTCCTTCTGAGCACCAACTAATCATGAATTTTACGAGCGGAAAAGCCGGATATTCCTCTTAACCCGTGCAGTGAATTGTAGAGGTGACTTCCTCCACTGCTTTTCATCGGATAGTGGCAGGGACGTTGCCGGGGGGGCGAAGGGGCAGCCACCCCTGGAGGAGCCGAGTGGCCCCCAGGGCCACTCAAGACGTAGGTGCAGGGGGGGGGGGCCGCAATTGGGTCGACGTGAAGGGCCTCTGGGCTAATGTGAAGGCTCCTGGGCCGACGCGAAGGGCTCATGTGCAGATGTGAAGGGCCCCTGGATTGACTTGAAGGCCCCTGGGCTGACATGAAGGACCCTTGGGCCGACGTGAAGGCAGTGGCGTAGCAAAGAGGGGGCGAAGGGGGCAGCAACCACCATGGAGGGTCGGAGGGGGTTTCTCCATGCGGCCTTGGGGAGATCTTGCTGGCCCTTCAAGGCGTCGGTGCAGGGGACCTTTACAGGCCCCTTGGGCTGACGGGTAGGGCCCCTGCACCGACGAAAGGGCCGTGGGCTGGCGAAAAAGTGTCCCGGGTCGATGAAGATGGTCCCGAGTCAACGGAGAGTCCCCTCAGAAAGGTCTCGAGGGCCCTTAGTTGAGCTAACGTGAAAGGCTTCTAGATCGACAGAGGGGCCCCCGGATAGTTGGAAGGGCCCCGAGCTGACGGGGAGGGCCCGAGCCAATATGAAGGGCCTCTGGGTTGTCGGCGAAGCCCAAGCCGAAGAAAGTGCCCGGACCTGATGGACAGGGTCTAAGCGTTTGAAAAGGGGTCTCCGACTTGCCAGAAAGTGGTCAAAAGGCTTCTGCAACGACGGAGGGACCCTAGCTGCCGGAGAGGACGTCGGGCCGTCAGAAATGGTCTTTGGGCCGACTGATGGGGCCCAAGCCGTACTAGGATCCCTTACCAGATGGAGAGGGCCGAATCAGTTGAAATAGGCCTTCGGCCTGACAGAGGAGGCCTTGAATCGCTAAGGGGGTCCCAGCACCGACGGAGGGGGCTCATAGCCGCGGGAGGACCGAGGTCGGCAGAGGGCTCGGGGCCGGTATAAAGAACCCCTGGGCCGATGGGGGCCTAAACCACACAGGGGCCCTTGTATGATAGGGGAGGCCCAATCTTTTGAATGGACTCCGGCTGGACGACGTGTGTCCTGAGCCATGGAAGAGGGTCCCTGAGCCATGGAAGAGGGTCCCTAAGCCGAAGGATGGGGCCCCGGGCCAGACGTGCAGAGCCACTGGGTTGACTTTGGCCTACGCAGATGGAGATGGGCCCAGAGCTGACAGCTGGCCTCAGGCCGATAAAGATGCCTCCTCAGCAACGGAGATGATCCGGGTCAAAGCGAGTGTTCCCAGTGCTACGTACAGGGCCTCTAAGCCTCTGGAGGGGTCCAGGCTGTTAAAAAGCAGTGGCGTTTCGAAGGGTTGAAGGGGCACTCACCCTTCTGGCGAGTCCGATGGGGTCCTCTGGGCGACCGTCGTGAGGGGCAAGGTATAACCGAGGACAAATTTAATGTATGTAACAGATTGTGAGGAAAGGGCCCTTGAGACCTGAATACGTGCATTCTGAGGGCTGGCAAGGGCCGTGGAGATGAGAGAGGAATGGCCCGAGAGTTGGACTTCCCCGACCAGCTGGAAAGAGCAGTCCCATCTGGAATGGGCCCCAAATAGCTGAGGAATAAACAGGGCACCTGTGGGTAAGAGAAGGCTGGGGTGCTAGGCTTTGTTCTTGAAAGTGGCCTTTAGGGATGCACAGGACCACTAAGAGTCGAAGAAGACTAGTGAGGGCCCATCTGGTATTTGAAATTATCCCGAGATGAGAGCTAGACAGGACTATTGAGAAATGTGATGGACCCCTGAAAGCAGGAGAGGGCTTTGAGGGATAAAGAGGATTTCCTGAGGTCAGAGAGGAATGGACTGGGATTCTTCTGAGGTTGAGTATTCTTCTGAGGTTCCTGTACTGCCGAAAAGCGCCCCGGCAGGGCACCCATTGGTATGTCTCGAAAGAGGGCTCGTCGTCAGACCTCCCCTTCCGGTCTGAGCGCCTAATCCCCTCGCGCGGGTTCGGCGGTCGGAGGGTACCGCGTTCCGTGGTGGGGGTGGCGGTCGGTCGTGTCAAGGTGTCCTCCAGATTGGGGACGATTGACCAGCACGCCGCTAAACGATCTCGAGCCCAGAACGGAACGGCAAACTTCGGGAGCTGTCGGCATCAAGTAGAGGTCTAGATATTATGAAGCGAAATGCTGATTTTGGAAGCCTGATTTACATGTTATTGTTTTGCTAGATACCGTAGCTGATGGATGGGACATGTACATTCGACTCAACTAGCTTTCAACAATATCTGAACTTAGAGTTCTGGGACAACTTCCTGAATGTGCGACGGTATTGTAGTATTCTGAAATGGTAACGGCCTGCATGCGGTATTGTTGCGACTACTCCAACAGATTTTGCTATGAGCCTCGAAAAAGGCTCGGTTGAAGTCGTGGGTCCTCTCACGACTCCAGCCGTGCCATTTTCAATGCTCACCACAATAAATGTTCGAGAAAGTTCAGCAATACGGCGGACAAAAACTTTTTTTTCATCCACAGATGGGTAACCGATTACGAGAGTGTCCACCCTGAATATCGCCGCGCTAAGTGTTGGAATATAACAGTACACATGCACATGTCACATCATTAGTTTTGGCTATTTACCTTGAGACCGGTGAGCGTGTTGCAAAAGTTTTGCAATACTACTGCAGAAAATACTTTGAGACCTGGGTATGCACTAAGCCTACCGTGTAGTCAGATCACCAAATCATTTAAAGGCAAATATCCGCACCAAAGGACGTTGTGGGTTTTACAATTGTATTTCCAGCAAATCCTGTAACGTTAATAAGGTCTATTTGAGTAAAAAAACATTGATCTGGGTTCTACGCCTCCAACCAATTGCCACCAGTCCAGGCACGAAGTCCAGCATTACCATTCATTGGGAATGCACTCATGCGGAGGGAACCCAGCGGGCTACCATTTGTCACGAAGTTTAATGAGTTGTTTCGCCACCTCCTGTGAATAGTAATTTACTTGTAATTTGGCCGCGGATACCAAGCACGGTATTTCGACACATCCCGGAATCAATTTGAATAGTTATGTTGTGACTATTACCGTGTTGATAAGAAATATGTTATTGTGAGGTATAGATGCATTGGCTTTTTTATTGAGATTTCTCGTTATATACGCAACATCATATAAGTAATTCCGAAAGCAAGCACACAACATGGAAAGTATAGATACGTATACTGAATTATTTATGTCATGCTTCATATCAAATGACAGGTTTTAATGAGCTGTGTGCATCTTTCACAAGCATAAATGAAAGATAGCAATCATTTTCAATGATAATCATGCCTGAACACGATCGTAAATATCCACGCCCAAAGGATGCGATGGATTTCTGACCGCATCAGCCAGGCCCACCATGAATTGTACTTTTCCATGGGAACCCATCGATCACCGGTCCTTGGCAGGGCAGCCCGCCCAGTCACACCCACTCTTCGGGTGGAAGCAATTAGATAAAGTTACTCAATTCCGGCAGGATGGATTGGGCAGAAAGTTACTTGATTTACGCCCTTTGACAGGCAAGGTGTCAACGTTCCTTTATTTTCAATAATATATTTTCGTTTCCTGGTTGTTGCCAGCAGCTAAATGGTTTGTTATTCTTCCTGGTCCTTACTGGACTGTTGGATATTGATTCAAGGTCTAGCATTAGCCATGCCAGCGCGAAGTGCCTTATTTTCCCACCTATTCAACCATCTTTGCCTAGTGTATATATATATATATATATATATATATATATATATATATATATATATATATATATATATATATATATATATATATATATGTATATATATTTATATATATATATATATATATATATATATATATATATATATATATATATATATATATATATATATAAATATATATATGTATATATATATATGCATATATATATATATATATATATATATATATAAATATGGACATACAATAACCTTTCCCATGCTTTCCCGTTTTACGGGGGCACATTTCGATGCAATGACAACCAGGGCGGATAAAGGGTGTGGCGCTTAGGGTCAGGAGCTCAGGTTCCAGACCAGATTTGGGCAGGTTTGGGTGAAACCGAAAAAAAAATGGGAGGCAACCGAAGAAGCCGGTTTGCGTTAGACCTTGACCGTTAGAGTGGTCATGTGAGACCTATGTAGTTGCTTCCAGCTTGTTCAGTGCAAGCATAAGAATTTGCGGGAATTGATTCGAAAGATCATAAACCCATCGCTGAATGCCGATGTCAATACAAATACGCCTCTGGCGAACACGTCGCATACGACGTTAACTTGACGTACTTGCTTAAGGCTGCCCATGACTCCCCCCCCATGGTCTTGAAGATACCCAAGGACACCCAGAGTCACGTTTGTTCAAGATATATCAATATATGCGCAGGGGAATGCAATCTAAGATTCATGTTATTCAAGAATGGTCTGGAAGCAGACATTTATAACGTTTGCTGGTTTACCATTCGGAGATTTTGTGACGACAGATAGCCTGTGAAGACCGTTGATTGGTTAGATTGGCTTCTAGCATTTTTTTGTTTGAGTTTAAGGGGTACAAATCAAAAGTTTGAGGGGGACAAATCGCCACCTTGCAGAAATTGTGGGACATGATCCAGAGGGCGCGCCAGATATGGATCGACATGTCCCCCCCCCCCCCCAGTGGTTACACCCATGATCCAGAGGGCGCGCCAGATATGGATCGACATGTCCCCCCCAGTGGTTACACCCATGATCCAGAGGGCGCGCCAGATATGGATCGACATGTCCCCCCCCCCAGTGGTTACACCCATGATCCAGAGGGCGCGCCAGATATGGATCGACATGTCCCCCCCCAGTGGTTACACCCATGATCCAGAGGGCGCGCCAGATATGGATCGACATGTCCCCCCCCAGTGGTTACACCCATGATCCAGAGGGCGCGCCAGATATGGATCGACATGTCCCCAGTGGTTACACCCAGATCCAGAGGGCGCGCAGATATGGATCGACATGTCCCCCCCCAGTGGTTACACCCATGATCCAGAGGGCGCGCCAGATATGGATCGACATGTCCCCCCAGTGGTTACACCCATGATCCAGAGGGCGCGCCAGATATGGATCGACCTCAGGAGGCTAACGCGGGAATGTGTTGGCGTTTGATTTCTGTGCGGTCTCCGGAAATTGAGATGAGCTTCCACAGTTAATTGTTTATTAAGTTAAGTTCTGATTGGCATTCACGGGTGGTAATCGGGCCTCCGAGGGCTCACACCAACTTCATGTATACATTACAAAGTTCGTTTCGAAAAAGGTTCGGTCATTGTCAGCTGGTATAATTTCATATGTTTGGCACTTTTTTCTGGTTGAATCTTGCCGATGCTTTCCTCTAATAATAAAGCGAATTTGCATAACCCACGGGAAGGCAGTGCGTTGCTTTTCACTGGCATGCCTTCCTCTCATAAATGCTCCAATTTGAGCATCGATTGACATCCGTTCGTCCGCTTTGCACAAACTGCTGAAGCGCCATTTTTGCCAGGTTTATTCTGTCTTCTTATTGGAAAACATCAATAAAAACTTCGTACGTAAGCAGCATGTACGAAAGAGATATAATAGAAATGAAACTTGACCATGCTTTTCACTGGCATGCTTCCCACTCGTCAATGTTCCCATTTCAGTATCGATTGCTGTCCATTAGTCCGCTTTGCACAATCTGCTGAAACGCCATGAACGCCGGTGGCACAAGT
>JAOTOM010000975.1:0-5000 GCA_034440615.1 Ashinkailepas kermadecensis | reverse complement strand
GTCGGCCGAGGCCGAGTCGCGCAGCCACTCTTTCGGCACACGGGTGAGGATGTCCGCCGGGTTGTCGGCGGATCGCACAAGACCGATCGTCATGGACAGCTGTAACTCCGCTACCAGCTGCCGGATGACGTCGATCCGTTTGCGAATTAACATCTCCCCGTGTGCCTTAGTGCGCAAGCGCGAGCGGCCACTCAGCGCGTCATCAATCCATTTGTGCACGGTGGCAGAGTCAGTGCGGAGATCGACGGTACTGACCCCCATGCCACAGCAAGATTGATACCGCTAAGCGCCGCGTCGAGCTCCGCCATGTTAATGTGCATAGCGGCCTGCGACTCCGGTCTCAGCCAACTCGCGTCTTCCACGACGCCGCCGTCCGCGTTGGCCACCACCACGCCCGTCGCGAGCGAGCTGGCGTCCGTCCAGACAACCAACTTGTCTCCGTCCATACACCAGGGGCCATGGGCCGGGTCAGCCTCGATCAGCCGAGCCGCCACCTGGTCGACCTGGCCGCGCAACGCCTCGTCACCAATCAGGTCGTCCCACCCGGTCGACAAGGCGTTGGCGCGTCGCTTGAGCCACGCGGCCGCCGGCCTGAGCCAGCCGGCCACGGGCACATGCGACACCAGTCGGCCTCACCAGGCGAACACTGCCCGACGAGTGAGCACTGCCGGCGGGGCCGCCACCGGATTGTCGCGCCGCCAGTGGAGCGCGCCCTCTTGATTCGGGCTCACGCGGAGCCCGAGAAGGCGCGTCCCGGCAGCCGCACGCTCCGGTGGCTTGCACGCCAGGCCGTACCTCGCGAAATGCGCCACCACGTAGTCCGCACTGACGACGCTCTCGTCCACCAGCAGATCATCTACGTAGGGCAACACGCCGCGGGACACGTCCCGGTCGCGGAGCAGCACTGCTTTCACGACGGCTTTCATCACGAGCGGGGCGATGTTGAGCCCGAAGCCGATCCGTGTTAGACAGTACCGCTGTCCGCGAACCTCGACCGTCTGATACGGCCACAGCCGTCTGTCCAGCCGGAGCTGCAGGTACGCCCTGCGCAGATCAACGACCGCTACACGGGCGCCGTGTCGTCGCCAGCGTCGCAGCTGGTCGACACAGACGTCCGCGTCGGCGGTGTGCGCAAGGACGTGACCGTTCAACTCGCGGTAGTCCAGAACGGGGCGCACCTTGCCCTGGTTCGGCTGTTGGACCGCCATCAACGGTATCAGGCCGCGCGCTGGCCCATCCGTCCTCTCGTTGTATGGCCGCAGCCAGCCCTCCGCGACCCATAAGTCGAGCTCGGCATCGTACGCCGCGCGCTGCCGCCGGCACCGCGTACTGCGCGGTCCGGTTCCGCAGGCGCGCCGGTCCGACGCCCGTCGCCCACTTCCAGGCCACCGTCCAGGCCGCAGCCCGCGCGTCGAAGCGCGCCACGAAGTCCGCGGCATCCACCTGCACATTCTGTGCCGCCGCCCCGACCACCGCGGCATCCACCTGCACGCTCCGTGCCGCCGCCGCCGCCGTGCAGACCCCCACGTCTGACGCGGCCCGCACTACGACGCCTCCCAGCGCCGTCACCCCGGTCATGCCCATAATCATGTCCACGCCCAGCGGTCTGTCCGGCACCACCAGGGCCGCGAGCGTAACCCGCTTGCCCTGGTAGGCCACCACCACACGCGTGACGCTGACGCACCTCAGCGTCCCCTCATTAACGGCGCGTAGCAGCACCGACCGCGGCTCCCACGTCGAGCAGCACCCGACGTAGATGAGCACATCGGTACATCCCGTGTCTATTAGTGCCCGACGCGCCACGCCGTCCACAGACATTTCCACCACCGGGAGCGCGCTCACGCCTCCGGGGACGGCGCTTGCGCTGGCGCGCCCCCGGCGGAGTTTCCCACTCGTCGCGGGCAGGCGGCCGCGAAATGACCGACGACGCCGCAAGTCCAGCAGCGCTGCCGCAGGGCCGGGGTCAGACGTCGTGCAGCGGCGGCACCGACCGCGGCCGACGCAACGGCAGCAGCGGCGATCGCGGCCTCCTCGGTCGCGCGACGCCTCTCCGCCTTCAACGCCGTGCGTGCGCGTGACAGCGTGCTGAGCAGATCCGCTTCTCCTGGCCGGGCTCCCGCCAGCACGACAGCGCTAACGGCCGCGGGTAACCCGTTCACGAGCGCGGCCGCCATCTGCTGGTCCGACACGCCGCCGAACAGGGCGGCGTACGCGGCGGCAGGCTCGTCAGGAACACATCGACGCTCTCGTTGTCCTGGAGTCGGAGCGTCGTGAACGCCGCGTGCGCCTCGCTGGCGTCCATCCCGAACGCCACGAACAGTGCGTCCCGGACCCGGTCGAGCGACCGGCGGTCCTCCGGCGGTAGCTGCTGCCAGATGGCGAACGCGCCGTCTTTCAGGCGCATTGGCAGCACATCCGCAGGCGACGCACCCCGGTACTCGCACAGCAGGACCGCTTGCGTGTACCAGCCCACGACGTCGCCGGTTCCGTCGAAGGTGTCGATCAGGCGCGGGTCGAACTTCTGACCGGCCGGCGACTCGTCCGCCACTCGCACTGCCGTAACAGAGTCCTCACTCCCGGGTCCCGGCATCGCAACACAAAAAAGGGCCGAAATAGCTTGTAGTTCACGAACAGAAAACTTTGATGCCAGGATCATGTATTGCGCAGCGCTCGGCGGTAACCAGACTGCCCCGGCACAGCCCACACCCTCCCAGCTCAACTCGACACCGTTCCCGCGTTTCAGACACCCCCGATCGCTGATTGGGCCATCCCGCACACGCCCCACCACGCCACGTATCCGGCCGGCCCGTCCCGGTCACGAGGTCGCCGTACTGGCTGACTCACCTGCCGACATCCCCCACGCGGTGGCCAGTGCCACCTCGCATTCAATCTCACTACATAATTGCATTGTTCCTCACAATTATTTGCTTATCGGGAACGAACGAAACCCTCAAACGCCCTCAGCAGCACTATGTGGAGACTCAATGGTGGTCAGTCGAGAATTGCTGACTCCTCATCTGTGACGTCATAGATGTTGGGATCAATCACAAGGCGATGCGTGCACAACATATTTTTTTATATATAATGTAGAGAACTTCAAGACGTTTTGCAGATAAATGAATGTCACTATCGTTCTTGCAGTGAAAACAAACCGATAGAAGTGTACGACTGTACACTGATAGAACTGCAAGAAAACAGGACCATTGATGACATCAAACTTGTGCATTCTCGGGTACGTCGTTGCAGAGTTGTACACCTCTCAAAAGTATCATGACCTTTGCCGTAAGCATGTCTGTCAATGGTGTTTTTGTTGTTGCAGTGGCTCCACTGGAGGTGTCAATTCTGGGAAGGGTGAGCCGCTGTCTGCGGGTCGTGTGTACCAGCTGGTATGCTCGTGCACAGGCTCCGACCGCCGCCGACGGTCACTTGCACCTCGGAAGCACTCGCATGTCTGCCAACCCTAGCGCCGTGAGTAAACACGCCTGCCAACCCCAGCGCCGTGAGTAAACACGCCTGCCAACCCCAGCGCCGTGAGTAAACACGCCTGCCAACCCCAGCGCCGTTAATAAACACGCCTGCCAACCCGAGCGCCGTGAGTAAAAACGCCTGCGTGTCTGCCAAGCCCAGCGCCGTGAGTAAGCACGCCTGCCAACCCTAGCACCGTGAGTAAACACGCCTGCATATCTGCTAATCCCAGCGCCATGAGTAAACACGCCTGTCTATCCCAGCTCCATGAGTAAACACGACTGCATGTCTGCCAACCCCAGCGCCATGAGTAAACACGCCTGTCCACCCCAGCTCCGTGAGAAACACGCCTGCATGTCTGCCAACCCCAGCACCGTGAGTAAACACGCCTGCATGTCTGCCAACCCCAGCACCTTGAGTAGACACACCTGCATGTCTGAGTAGACACGCTTGTATGTCTGCTAACCCCAGCCCCGTGAGTAAAGGCGCCTGTATGTCTGCCAACCCCAGCACCGTGAGTAGACACGCTTGCATGTCTGCCAACCCCAGCACCGTGAGTAAACACGCCTGCATGTCTACCAACCCTAGCACCGTAAGTAGACACGGTTGCATGTCTACCAACCCTAGTACCGTGAGTAGACACTCCCGCAAAACAACTCAGCATCGATGGTGATGCTTTACAAATATTCATTGGAGAGCCCAGGAAGGCTAAAGTTGTGAATCCAAGGCGCATTGGAAGGGGGCTGACTCATAGAACACAATATTACATTATGTCTTTATTGAAAGAGGCTAACCGAAAATTGCAGGGGCTCAAACCCGTCCAAATATATAAAGAATCAAACTATGTACAACAGCATCTCCAGGAATAGCAATATTTCTAGCACTATGCCACGTTTCTTCTTGATGCCCAAGCAGCTTATTAACTCTTATGATATTGCCAACGTTGCAAAACCGGAATGTGTGCTGAGTGGCAATACGGCATGAGTGGGCGAGCTCAGCGGAGCTTGTTCCACGAGCTCTGCACCCGCCCGCCTGTTGTGGCAGCCCTATTCAGCGGCACAACTTGAGCCGAGAGTGTAAGGTGGCGTCAACACGGTGCGGCGGTCGACGCGCTGCCACGCTCCTATGGAGCCAGTTGCCAGCCGAAGTCCTTGCTACCGAATCCAACATTTTGTTGAAGTGGTGTAAGATTCTGACAATAGCGGACAGGCGGAAAATGTTGCGAGCGAGATTTGCATTGGTGAGTCATTGGTGCATGTAACCACATATTTTCTCCTGACCAACGCAATACGGCTGCCAATGAATGCAGGTCTTCCCACAATGATGAGAAAACAATGGTCCTAAAAAGGATCTATGGCTCAGAGAACCACGCTTTGGAACATTTTTGAGTAACGTAACAGTTCCGATCCTTACCAGAAATGTGACGAATTTCTACTTATTTTAATGGTCCTTAGAACTTTACAATTGTATCACTTGAAAGTGATCTATGGGTACGGTCAGGTGTGGGAACACATTAGGTAGTTCTACGTTTTATT
>JAOTOM010000974.1:0-53634 GCA_034440615.1 Ashinkailepas kermadecensis | reverse complement strand
TTGCATGAGTGGGCTTTAATTAAGTATTTCCCTCTTTACTTTCATGGGCAAATATTATTACATCAAGCAACTTACATTTTTTTAATTACATTTTTAGCCTCAGATGTTGTGCCACTTGGAACTCATTGCCTGATGATGTTGTAACCTTAACGGACCTGGGTGCATTTAAAGCTGCATTGCACTCAAATCTCTGCACATTGTTGCATGAATATATTGAATAGATTAACCATGATAATATACTAATCAAACATGACGAGTAGCTTAACTTCTCTATATTCAGAATATAGAGATCTCTATATATCTACATTCAATCTCTGTATTTAATCTCTATATTTTATTTTTCAGAAATCTTGACTGACAGCAAAATATTAGCAGAATGTAGTGGCTACTCTAAGCATACAAATTCTGCTTAAGGTACACTTTCCAGTTCCTGTGTCTTGCCCTGACTATCTGATAACAATATTTTCCTTAATCTAGGGGACTGGCGGACCTGCAGATACAGGCTCCCTCATCGGGCACGGTACTCATCTCTGGGTGAGTGATGCTTGAGTATATGGGGAGCCAACCAGGTGAGAGGACCAGGTGAGAGGAACTCATATGATAGTGTAAAGTAGTCTAAAGTGCAACTTTAACGAAAGGCCCTGACCGCCAACAATTGTGATCGGGTTAAAAAAGCAACGGCACCAAGATTCGAACCCACCACCACCTGTACGGAAAGCAGACGCCCAACCAACTACCCCAACCGTCAACATGGCATGGGCCGCATACGTGATGTAGAGCATGCTGACTGAGGAGATGTTTATTTCCTTGCTGATCTCCAATGAAGTGTCGCCTGTTCTTTACACATCACCCACAAACAAATAAGCCACTGCATTAATAGGTCCCTGCCTAGTGTCAATAGGTATCAGTATCAGATAGGGGCAGTCAAGATTTTCCTACAGGTGCAATAAAACCATGAAACATCTTTCAGCATGCATATTGCCAAAATTTTGGTTCTGCATGGTGAATATCACAAACTTTCGTTTTTTAATCTGGTGTATTTTGGTTGCTAAAAGGGGCCTAGGCCAATGCCCCCACCACAGTTGGCTGTGCTCTGATATCAGAACATGGTAGATAGCTAGGTACCTGCCTACCTAGGTACAGATTGAGATGGCAAGACGTAGCTGCATCTGAATTAAATTAACTTCCATGGATCATATCATATAGGTAGGTACTTACCTAGACAGGTACCTACCCACCTTCCTACCGCATGGAAGAAAACAATATGAAATGGTGTGCATGTCCATGATTTGCATGTTTGCATGCCCTGCAACTCTCTTTCTCTCCGTTTTTGCACCCTGGATATTGGCGGTTAATTAACAATGCCGTCATTCTCACCTCAGCTGTGTATTTGCAGATTGAGATGGACTTGAACTAGGTATAGGTAGGTACCTATATATCGTCGAGTTCAAAAATCACAAAATTATTATATAAATTAGCCAAGAAATTAAAGAAGCATGACTTGATTTCAGTAACATGCATATTTAACAAGCATTTTAACCCCACATTAACACGCAACAAAAGGAGAAACGAATACGCAGACAGCGCCAGTAAATGACCAATTCAGATTGCCATTTGTGATCTTTGTGTGTGCACGAATATTGGCGACAACTCCGGCGCATGTTGGAGTAGTGCCTGAGGCGTAAACTATGAAGAGAAATATTACGGACGCAAATATAGAAAAATAAAATAGAATAATTATCTACATTTTAGATGCTTGCTAAGTAGACAATTACCTTTCGTTTATTACAATATTGCAAGTTGTTTCCGTTTTATTCACTTTTCATAGTTCTTGCTATCACCAAGCTGTCAAATTAATGCATACCAGAGAAACAATCGCGCAAAAAAACATCAATGCCCACAAATTGTATGGTGTCCCACATTGGGTACCATGAGTTTTAATCGGAACATGTGAGCAAAATGTTCACGAAATTTGGACCAGAGTAAAGATCGCATCGGATATATATCAAATTTAGATAGAAATGAAGCTTAGGCACAACGTGTATGTTACATTCACCAGGGTCCCGTCTATAGCCTTAGTCCCGACCTTTAGGGCCACTAGTTTTTGTGACGTCATTTATTAGACATTTCAGACGCATATAGTCAAGATACCTTTACTAGAAGGTAGATCGAAGTTTTCCTTCAAGCCCGCATGACGTCATCCGAAGTTTTTTTTTTAATATGGTATCAATATGGTTGCAGACGACTTTCCTCAAATCATACGCAATGGTTACTTTTATTTTGCTTCCTCTACAAGCAAATATATTTATCTTCCGCTGACTGAGTTATTAATCTTGTCCTGTTCTTTCCGGTGAGCATTTGTTCCGACACATATTTTTATCATGTATAGGCAAGGTTGGATTTGTGCATTGTAATATTGCATGTTGAGATAAATATTTTGTAGTCATCTAGTATGGAGAATATTTGTGTTCAAACCTTATGCATCCACTCAATTTGCACCCACTTTCGGTGAATTTTGAGCACTTTTACTTGATCACAGCAGCTCATTGTCAAACATAGGAGGTCACTTAGGAGATTCAACCTCCAGATGAGAAAAAATAAACAATTTTCTGGAGAGGATAGTGTTATGGATTCCAAAAATCCAGGAGCAGCCTATTTTTCCAAACATGTACCTATCTACCTACATCGAAATACAACAGTCATTGCAAACATAGCTCTTTCTAGGCCAGCTAGACCCAGGGCATGGTGCATTATTCCTTTATTAATTTTGCATGGATTATTGACGATACATGCATAATTGAACATTTATGTACAATACAATCGTCATGCTATGAATGCCCTCCTGAAACTTTCCATGAGCTGCAGTCTGATTTCCTGCCATATGAATTCAGCATCTAGATAGAATGTTTGAATGTAATACATCTCTGTTTCAGGTGTCATGCCTTACTGTGCAGTACCAGAGGTGGCACTGGGCAGGCAACTTTAATACAGAAGAAATCTGGTTACACCATTTTTATCAGGATTCTGCCTTAGCAAAATCTCTTAGTATACAATAAAACATGTCTAAGTTCTCAAATGTTGGGAACCAAGAGCATGCTCCAAGTATTTCAAATAAATTGATCAGAGAAGAAACCTAAAGAAAGAACTGCTCAACCCTGCCTCTTTGCAGAGAAGCAAATGTCTCCTACCATCAGCTATTCCCACCAGCCAATATCCTGGGTAATCCTGCAACTTTTTGTATTAGTGATGTTTACATCATTTGCAACATTACTTTGTTGTGTTTTTCTTGCTTTGTTTGCATGTTGACAATGTTTTCCTCCACGAAAAAAAGATGGATAGGCCTGGTTAGGTTATGTCCTTTTATTTCAAGATTTTGATACTTTTCTCTTAGAAAATAGCTTAGGCTGGCTAATTTTATGCTAGGTTACCTTGCATATTTATAAAGCTTTCAATAATTAGCTATTATATATGAACCAATTGAAAGCCCTCCTTTTTGGTATTATTTTGCTTTTCAACCAATTTTTGTGCTTGCTGGTAAAAAAAATATGTTCTTTGTGCACCAAAATAACAATCACGATAAGACCCTATTTACCACTAAGTTATAGCTACACTAAGTTAGGGTCAAAGGTATGATAAATATATGATTTGGGTCAGATCTGCTGACTGAAATGGTGCATTTATGGGGTACATTTTTTACAGAATGGACAAAGAATGAGGTTATCATGAGATAACAAGTGAGTGATGCCTATATTTAGGTTGATTCTTTCCATCAACAATTATAGGATTTGTGTAAAATGCCGCCACACGCCACGGTCTTCACTGCGGAGTTAATGGCCATCAGCAAAACTCTTTCATACATCGAGGTTGACGACGATATTTTGCATGTTATTTTGACTGATTCTCTGAGCAGTTGGCAGTCAGCTGACAGTGACTTGGATGCATTGTTGATATAAAGGAAGTGTGAGGGGTAATACTTGAAGATTACCCTACCCCACTTAGTTTCCATGCAAATGATTTTTTTTTCATATAAAATAAAAATCCAACTTACAAAAACCTAAACAAGCCTAACCTAACAAAACCAAACCCATCTGTTTGCTTTATGGAGGAAAATGCATATCATTTTTTTATTTTATCACCTTAGAGCACAATAATACTGAAAAGTGTAAAAAAAAACATTTCGTTTTTGTGGGTATTTTTCTTCAAAAGCAGCTTAGGTTAGGCTGGGTGTGGTTTCTTTTTTAATTTTGATAATTTTCAGAAAATAAATTGCTTGACATTTTTATAATTTCATTTTGGGGATTTGTTCTCCAAATGTAGGTTAGGCTGGGTTAGGTTATGTTGCATTTTTATTTTATTTTTTAAACATTTCTTTTTATGCTATGCTACCTAGCTCAAAGCCCAATTTTTGCCATGTTTTGCTCACAACCTGAAAAGGAAGCATTTGCACAGAAAATATGTGGTCCCATCATCTTAGTCACCTTCATAAACATGGTATTCTGAAGAAAAATGTATTTAAAAAAACACCTTTTAAGACAAATGTACTAAATCATGATCAGTAAGTTGAAGCACATAGGAGTAGGTGGCCTAAGTAAGATTAAATATATATAAATAAGCACTAGGATTATTATTGCAGTTGAAGGTGGTCATGAGACCAATTTTACACACATTTTACCTCCATAAAGCATACAAAGGGGTGAGAGTTGGTTAAGTTAGTTACTAATCTGGTCTAACTAATCTGGTCAAAGGCCAAGTTTTTCACCCTGTTAATGGGGTGTGGTACTTTGTGGAAGCTTGAATAGATAGTTCCAGAGGGTATAATATATGATGAGAACCATTCTGAGAACTATTTTAGCCCCTAGGAACCACATCATTAGTGAAAAACAGGGATTTATGAACCAATTTAAATGGCCAACCTGCTAGTTGCTGATTGGGTATATTTTTATGACCTCATAGCTTAGTTTTGACTGACAATCTGGCATAGCCAGGTATAGCAAGTGGTTTAACATGCATATAGCTCAGACATTTAGGAGTATTTGTGTAATGGTATGGAGGAAGACTATGTCAGAAGATTTCCCAAATTGTGTTCATGTCATTGTAGATATGTTGGACTGATGTGGCAGATTCCAGACTTGTAGCTACCATTGTGATACATAACTGTGAACTAGAGGCTAAGGTCTTAGACTCTGCATGTAAATACTCCTGGAAGTGAAATCAGGACAGAATGTACCTAACACAGCCAACCTAAATTTAAACCACAAGGACAAGATGGGAAATGGTGTTTGTACTGGAATGCCATAATACATCCAGATGAAATCCACTCAAGCTCTTCCTGAGCAGTGTCCTGAAATTAATTTTTGTGGAGTGCAAGGGGAGGTGGGTGATGTCAAAACAGCCAACTGTTATTTAAAAAGTGTACAAATGTATGTGGATAATGTCGTTATTTGGGGGCTTTAGGGCGCTTCGACCAGAATTGATCATTCGCTGCTAATGTCTATTGATGAGTTATGATCTTTGTTGATTATTTCATGGTGGTGGTGATGTCAATAGTGTATCTGCTACCTTTACCAGTCAGCAGATCTGTTTGCAGAAGCCATAAGCAGTTTTAAAGATGTGACTTATTCATAGCCTACAGCAAATACAAATCAAAAATGGTGCTTAATGATGTTCAAAAGAAAGTGATGTCAAAAATAATTCCCATAAAGTGTGGATCTCCACTCATATTTCATAATTACAGGGCATTTCTTCCTGTGTATGATCTGCAAAACAAACAGAAGGAAATGGTCAAAGACCACCAGGAAAGAAGATGACACTTTGACACTTTGATTTGTACTGCACATGACTGGAAATCCTGGGTGGGTCTTGGCAGTCTGGACCCCCAGGCTTAATATCCTGCTAATGTTAATTTGTAATGTTCTTATTTGATCTGGCAATTTGCATAACTATACCCCACTTTGTTTGGTGTGAGGTCTTCATCATTGTCACTGCACACAGCACCATGATTTGTTGTGAGCATCATTTTGAGGAGACTCAATCATAATTAAGCAATTGTCATAGTTGTCCCCTACCCCATTGTTCTGAATTTGAATGCTACTTGACCAATTATCATTACACCTTGCAAGATTGTTGGTACTTTGAATACTAATACACGAAGTCACGAACGGTCAATACAGCCAATGTGACTGGGTTCTGGGAGCGAAACATGATTGTCAGATCATCAGTCAACACAGTAATGAGATTGCATTTGTCATAATCTTGCATAAGCATGTTGAAGATAGCATGGTGAAGATGTTACAGCATAGGCACATTTTACATTGGTGCCCATAGGCGAAATGTTACATGCTGAAAGTATTTAAAGGAGAGGGCCACTGTATTTCCTGTGGCAAAGCTCAAACCTCTATTTACTGACATGCAGCCCATCATGAATTTGCCAGGTAGCACCACATCACTTCTTGCTGCACTACCTGCACTACTTCACACTGCTGGTGCTGTGCTTGTGCTGTTGAATGTAAGAACTTAATAATAGTAATAGTATGAGTATACTAGTATTAGTATACTACTATATTAGTATACTATACTAGCTGGTTTGGTCATGCTCAGCAAATTGTGGGATATAGCATGGACTCTGTCACTACTCAGTTTGAGAGGGATAGAATCCCACCATTATTTTTTTAGAGTTAGCATGATGCTTATGAATGTTGCATTGAAGGAATGCACCCAAAACCATGAATTCCCCGCAATCATGTTGCCAAGGCACAGCCCATGGTATTACTTTTTCACAAGTAGATGTGTCGGTTATAAGTGTTAAGTGGCAAGTACTTTGTGGAGTGCTACTCAGTTAATCAACACATCTTCTAATGTCATCTCTTTCCAGGCATTGACCATCATTAGAAGATGTTTGGTACCATGATGACCAGACTGATTCTGGCACGGCAGATCAGGGCTGTGACACGTTTGTCTCTGTCCTGCACAAGTGTTCAACCCACCTTTGATCAGTATGCTCATGTTCGGCATTGTGTTCAGCGAATGGTCCTGGCAGCTAGACACATCAGAAGGTGAGCTATCTATGTATTGGATATTTCAAGCCAGTCACTTCTTACCTATAAGTTTAGCTTGTATTGACAGTCATAGGTGGTCATTAAGGAGATGCTAATCAGCTCACATTGGTTGCTGCAGGGAGGGGGAGGGGATAATTCATGGGAGAGATATTGCCAGATGTGCTATGTCACTTGAAAACTGAAATATTTCATTTTTGTGTGGTAGTTTCCAAGCTCATACAGAAAACAAGGTGAATAATATACAGGACTTTCAATGGTCTGTATCCTGGAGACTTGCCCGGCTACCTTCGTGCAGCAAAGCAAAATCACAAATGCACAGGCAGTCAACTGAACGTAGATCACGATAGTAATCATGAGTGTCAATATGTATGCTCTTGTGGGGGACAGGGCTTTGCCCCCCCCGGTTGACCTGCTCCCGCTATAATTTCAACCTTTAACATGAGACCCTATGGGGTGACCCCAATCCATTTCGACCTGCCCATTGCCTCCACATATTGGATCCCCTCCCCCTCCCCAATGATTTTCAGAAATAATCGCTCCTGGTAGTGCTACATCTGAGCATGTGAGAACGTTTTACATGAAGGTCAATTTGTAATACACTCAGGCCATCACTGCAGTGTGCTTGTGGAGGTGGGGGCACGGTTAGCAGTGTTCACGAGTATACCATGTTATTTGGTTCTTCCTTTGATGATGCAAAGCCTACATGTCAGTTTACTTTCTATGTTGCCATACGATGTGTACAACCATGAGAAAGAAACCTCATCTCATCGAGCTGCAGCTCAGCATTTTAGCATACACAAAACATTGTATGAATGCATAAAAGTCTCAAACAGCCATTGATATGTCTCGAGGACATGCTCCATGTTTTGCATGCAGTGCATTGTGTGGATCATATGTCCCATTGTGTCCTATGCACCTAATGTAGTCCAGTTCGTGTGTTCGGTGTATTCCACATATTTCCGTTTACATCCATGTGCCCCATGCATTCTAGTAAGTCCATATATTCCAGTTATTCCCATGTATCCCAGTGTGTATGCTATGCATCTCATGTGTCCCATGTATTCCTGTGTGCATTGCATGTATCTCATATGTGTCATGCATTCCATCATATGTTACAGATACCCCTTGTATTTCAAAGGGTGTTCCATGTATTCAAATGGTTCCAATTTATTTCGAAATGTGTTCCATGTAATCCAGTATGTACCCCATGTTGATATATACCACATTCCATGCATCCTATGCATTCATCAAGGTGTATTCCATTCTGGTGTGTATCAAATGTATTTCATGCATTACAATGTGCTTTATTCACATTGTTCACAATGTGTACCCCACGTTTCGCCTGTACTGTGTAGATTCCACATAGCCCGTGTTTGCCGCGGTGAACTGCCGTTGCCAACACTGCTGTCTGTCGCGACAGTGGACCGGTGCCGTCGGCGGCGACGCGGCCCGTCGCCGCCGACACGGCCACGCTGTCTGAGCTGCAGGCGCGGCTGTCGTTCGACAGCCACCACGAGCTGCGGCTGTTCTGGCGGCGCACCGGCGCACAGCTCGAGCAGTCGCGAGCCACCAACGCACTGCACGTGCTCACACAACTCGACCGGGAGGGCATCGGACAGCACCGAGTCAAGGACCACCCGAGGCTGCTGCTGCTCAGTCGAGGTGACGTTCCTGGGGCCGCTGCTGCTCAGTCGAGGTGACGTTCCTGGGGTCACTGCTGCTCAGTCGAGGTGATGTTCCTGGGGTCACTGCTGCTCAGTCGAGGTGATGTTCCTGGGGCCGCTGCTGCTCAGTCCAGATGAAGTCCTGAAGCTGCTGTTGGCCAGTCGAGGTGACGTTCCTGGGACTGCTGCTGCTCAGTCGAGGTGACGTTCCTGGGGCGGCTGCTGCTCAGTCGAGGTAATGTTCCTGGGGCCGCTGCTGCTCAGTCGAGGTGATGTTCCTGGGGCCACTGCTGCTCAGTCGAGGTGATGTTCCTGGGGCCGCTGCTGCTCAGTCCAGATGAAGTCCTGAAGCTGCTGTTGGCCAGTCGAGGTGACGTTCCTGGGGCTGCTGCTGCTCAGTCGAGGTGATGTTCCTGGGGTCGCTGCTGCTCAGTCCAGATGAGGTCCTGAAGCTGCTGTTGGCCAGTCCAGGTGAAACCCCAGGCTGCTGCTGCTCGGTCGAGGTGAAGTTCTTTGTCTGCTACAGCTCATTGCAGGTGCTGCTGCTATTCAGTCTGGGTGAGGCCGAACACTACCCGGTGCTGGTGCTGCCCAACCATGAAGCCCTTATAACTAACTAGCTAGTGCTGCCCAGCGTAGGCCAGATCAGCACGTTCAGGATCTGTGTGCTGACGGCGGATACCATGTTGGCGCCAGTTGGACGTGATATTTGTCGCCAAGTCCTGAGCACACTGATTTCTGTTTCTATGCGCATAAGCGTAGAAACTGCTACCGTCGCCACACTAGTTACAGTGTAGGGGGAGGGACACTAAAGCATTTGCACCATCCCATCTCCCATTTCTGGTCAGCCAGAATGGCTGGTCATGTACGTTTTATCTCCACTGGATAGTCGGTCATGGTGCATTGAGTCCACCACTCTCCGTATTGAAGATGCCATTCCGGACAGGCACGCACGTCTCCCTCTTGCATCGAAAAGCGCCGGTCGAAAAACGCGCTTGATGCTGCCGAGAGATCCACAACGTTGTCCTCTCTTCAGCTCCCATGGTCATTCTACAGTCATGTCATGAGTTGCGGAGCTCTATTGCAAAGTTGCCGGTTTGACGATATACCGCCACTACCGAATTTTCGACTTTCATCTTACATGGAAAATTGACAGTTAATGACGTGTCGGATAACGAGGACAAAATGGGTCAAAGTTGGCTATTTCAGATTTTAGATGAGGATCATAATGCTGATATTACTGTCGTAAAGTATGCTCGTATATCCAGGGGCACGCTGGGGACAGGGGAAGGGGAACGTAAGGCCTCCCGAGATGGCCTAGTTTGGAGCAAAATAAGTTTTATTCGCAATTTGCGGAGGTACTAAAAATATTTTATGTGGAAAATATTGTTTTAAGTTGCAGTTCAGGTCCTACGTTATCCGAATCCGATGAGCTTTTGAACATTCATAGCAATTTTTTCCCATCCAGTCTCTCAAGAAATTATAATTATACCAATATAGGTCGCATAATGGCAACATAGCGTCGTATTACTTATGCCGTTCAAAAATATTAAATTTCATTTTAAGAACGCCTTTGAACACAGATGAAACAATTGCCTGCCACACTTCCTTCACCAAATGACATTCGTCGCATTTGTCGCATTCCTATTTTATTCGTAATTCACAAATAACCGATACGATATAATTAATCTGAAGTGAATTTAAGCCGGCGATGTTGGATTCGCAGATGCGGTAGCGTTGAGAGCGGGTATGGGGATTTTGGGAAGTTGTGCACGTATGTGCAACCAGAATTGATCATACTACACCCCAGTATTAATTTCGTTGTCTAAGTTTATTGTACGTGGCATTCCCTCGTTGTGGTTTCGAAATGTGTTTTTATGAAAATGACTGGCTCCGTCCCTGGATTCAGAGGAGCATGGGCACATTCCTTGAGTACATTCACGGGCACATTTATTGAGCATGGGCCCGTTCCACACCTGATTTCAAGACGTTGAAATCCTGCAATGCCAACTGTCTCCCAAAGTTGGATTGAAAAGGCCAGCCGCCTTTTCCACTGATCAGCACAATTGATTGGGCAGAGGTAAGTTTGGCCTGCAAACTTATGTTGTTCCTAGATGGCTTGCTCAGCCACTGCCCATTTAATAGTATTGTGTTAAGATAAGTAACTTCATAGAAACCAGTGGTGTTCAACCATCCTAAAATAATGCAATTGTACACCACTGCCAGTGCGATCTCTAGCATACACTATCAAGGCCATCACTTCAGGAAATTATCGTTGCGATGTTACCTCATTTTTAAGCAAATTGGACGAAGCATAACAGCCGTACTGGTTCATTCGGAACACGTTCATCGAAAGAAGCGATACTTTCTGAAGAAGCTTATTTTTAGGATATTTTTAGTTCACACATTTTTTGTTTTTGTTTTTGGAGGTGACCTCAATAACTTGATCTTGAATATTCAACTCGTTGACTGTAGATGACCTGACCTCAACATTTTCACACAGCATGCTAAATTGATGTGGGAAAGGTGTGTCAAATTTTGGCGCCCTGCCGCGCGCCGTTTTTTCACTGTCCGCCGAAAACCTTAGGGTGTATAATGACCCCTACCGAGATAAGGCGGGTCACATTATGTCACATTTCACAATCAACCACACCCCGCCACCCCTGCTTCTAATGCTAAGGCTATTTGAAAATATGAGAACATGTTGTCCTTTGAACGGAATTGGCTAGCACTAGGATCGTGATACCGGAAGCAAACCGGCATCTATTGATGCACAAGTGATGGAGCTATCCAACGCAGTTGGGGAAAAATTCCGGCATACGCTACTCCCTTCTTTTCTACGATTTTCTTCAAGATTTAGCGCCGCGCGACTGCCGCTGCCTTATCCTTATGGCGTGCTTATAGTTGGCGCTTCCCTCTGCTATGTGTGAACGAAACGCTAGCAGTGGCGTGGTCGCTTGTCACCTGATGTAATGCCTCAGGGGGCGTGAAAGAACCAGCACACGCAACTACATAATGCAAGGGAAGCCTTTGCCTGTTTCGCATTATTTTGCTCCAGAATGAAAATGTTCAAAATGGGTGCAAACCACCTTATTTTACTTCAATTCGTCATATTTCTGCACGTAGCGCGCAATTCACAAATTCAGAACCTTGCAGCAAACGCAGGTCATTGGCCTGGCTACAGCAACTGTAGGTCACAATCTGGGCGTGTACGCTGAGTAGCTTAGGTTTAGTTTCACACATTGCGACTAGCATAAATATACAGATTTTCTCCTCAATTTGCATCGTCCAGTCTCATGCGAATATTGCGTATACAACACTGCACACATCTAGCTGATCAACTTGGGACTGACGTCCACTACTTATAACTACTACTCAAAGTAGTAGTGGACAACCGGCCGAACCACTTTTGGCGGCGGGCAGGCTGCATCAGCTGATGCCGATGCGGTCACTGACCCGCTACTGACCCGCTACTGACCCGCCACTGACCCGCTACTGACCCACCACTGACCCACCACTGACCCGCTACTGACCGCTACTGACCCGCTACTGACCCGCTACTGACCCGCTACTGACCCGCCACTGACCCGCCACTGACCCGCCACCGACCCGCTACTGACCCGCCACTGACCCGCTACTGACCCGCTACTGACAACGCTACTGACCCACCACTGACCCGCTACTGACCCGCTACTGACCCGCTACTGACCCGCCACTGACCCGCTACTGACCCGCCACTGACCCGCTACTGACCCGCTACTGACCCACCACTGACCCACCACTGACCCGCCACTGACCCGCTACTGACCCGCTACTGACCCGCTACTGACCCGCTACTGACCCGCTACTGACCCGCTACTGACCTGCCACTGACCCGCTACTGACCCGCCACTGACCCGCTACTGACCCGCCACTGACCCGCTACTGACCCACCACTGACCCACCACTGACCCGCCACTGACCCGCTACTGACCCGCTACTGACCCGCCACTGACCCGCCACTGACCCGCTACTGACCCGCTACTGACCCGCTACTGACCCGCTACTGACCCACCACTGACCCGCTACTGACCCGCCACTGACCCGCTACTGACCCGCTACTGACCCGCTACTGATCCGCTACTGATCCGCCACTGACCCGCCACCGACCCGCTACTGGATCGTTACCGTACACGACCACTCGCGTTGCAGACCGGCTGGCGCTGCACATGTATGAGCTGCGCAAGCTGTCGACGCCGCTGCGACTGGTGTTTCCGCTGCTGCTGCTGCGCTCCGGCCAGCTGCTGCCGGCCGTTGCCACCATCTGCGCTGACGCCGGCCTGTTTCCCGGCGCCGACAGCCGACTTGACTTCCTCGTCTGCCAGCTGCAGGTGAGGCACGACGTCTGTGTCTGGTCTGCCAGCTGCAGGTGAGGCACGACGTCCGTGTCTGGTCTGTCGTCCTCCGTGTCCGCGCCCTGTGGAGACGCTGCTGGTGGACTGGCTGTCCTCCGTGTCCGCGCCCTATGGAGACGCTGCTGGTGGACTGGCCGTCCTCCGTGTCCACGACCTGTGGAGACGCTGCCGGTGGACTGGCCGTCCTCCGTGTCCGCGCCCTGTGGAGACGCTGCCGGTGGACTGGCCGTCCTCCGTGTCCGCTCCCTATGGAGACGCTGCTGGTGGACTGGCCGTCCTCCGTGTCCGCGCCCTATGGAGACGCTGCTGGTGGACTGGCCCGTCCTCCGTGTCCGCGCCCTGTGGAGACGCTGCTGGTGGACTGGCCGTCCTCCGTGTCCGCGCCCTATGGAGACGCTGCTGGTGGACTGGCCTTCCTTCGTGTCCACGCCCTGTGGAGACGCTACTGGTGGACTGGCCCGTCCTCCGTGTCCGCGCCTTCTGGAGACGCTGCTGGTGGACTGGCCTTCCTTCGTGTCCACGCCCTGTGGAGACGCTGCTGGTGGACTGGCCCGTCCTCCGTGTCCGCGCCTTCTGGAGACGCTGCTGGTGGACTGGCGTCCTCCGTGTCCGCGCCTTCTGGAGACGCTGCTGGTGGACTGGCCGTCCTCCGTGTCCACGCCCTGTGGAGACGCTGCTGGTGGACTGGCCCGTCCTCCGTGTCCGCGCCTTCTGGAAACGTTGCTGGTGGACTGGCTGTCCTCCGTGTCCGCGCCCTATGGAGACGCTGCTGGTGGACTGGCCGTCCTCCGTGTCCACGCCCTGTGGAGACGCTGCTGGTGGACTGGCCGTCCTCCGTGTCCGCGCCCTGTGGAGACGCTGCTGGTGGACTGGCCCGTCCTCCGTGTCCGCGCCCTGTGGAGACGCTGCTGGTGGACTGGCCGTCCTCCGTGTCCGCGCCCTATGGAGACGCTGCTGGTGGACTGGCCTTCCTTCGTGTCCACGCCCTGTGGAGACGCTACTGGTGGACTGGCCCGTCCTCCGTGTCCGCGCCTTCTGGAGACGCTGCTGGTGGACTGGCCTTCCTTCGTGTCCACGCCCTGTGCAGACGCTGCTGGTGGACTGGCCCGTCCTCCGTGTCCGCGCCTTCTGGAGACGCTGCTGGTGGACTGGCGTCCTCCGTGTCCGCGCCTTCTGGAAACGCTGCTGGTGGACTGGCCGTCCTCCGTGTCCACGCCCTGTGGAGACGCTGCTGGTGGACTGGCCCGTCCTCCGTGTCCGCGCCTTCTGGAAACGCTGCTGGTGGACTGGCCGTCCTCCGTGTCCGCTCCCTATGGAGACGCTGCTGGTGGACTGGCCGTCCTCCGTGTCCGCGCCCTATGGAGACGCTGCTGGTGGACTGGCCCGTCCTCCGTGTCCGCGCCCTGTGGAGACGCTGCTGGTGGACTGGCCGTCCTCCGTGTCCGCGCCCTATGGAGACGCTGCTGGTGGACTGGCCTTCCTTCGTGTCCACGCCCTGTGGAGACGCTACTGGTGGACTGGCCCGTCCTCCGTGTCCGCGCCTTCTGGAGACGCTGCTGGTGGACTGGCCTTCCTTCGTGTCCACGCCCTGTGGAGACGCTGCTGGTGGACTGGCCCGTCCTCCGTGTCCGCGCCTTCTGGAGACGCTGCTGGTGGACTGGCGTCCTCCGTGTCCGCGCCTTCTGGAGACGCTGCTGGTGGACTGGCCGTCCTCCGTGTCCACGCCCTGTGGAGACGCTGCTGGTGGACTGGCCCGTCCTCCGTGTCCGCGCCTTCTGGAAACGCTGCTGGTGGACTGGCGTCCTCCGTGTCCGCGCCTTCTGGAGACGCTGCTGGTGGACTGGCCGTCCTCCGTGTCTGCGCCCTGTGGAGACGCTGCTGGTGGACTGGCCTTCCTTCGTGTCCACGCCCTGTGGAGACGCTGCTGGTGGACTGGCCGTCCTCCGTGTCCACGCCCTGTGGAGACGCTGCCGGTGGACTGGCCTTCCTCCGTGTCCGCTCCCTGTGGAGACGCTGCTGGTGGACTGGCCGTCCTCCGTGTCCGCGCCCTGTGGAGACGCTGCTGGTGGACTGGCCGTCCTCCGTGTCCGCGCCCTGTGGAGACGCTGCTGGTGGACTGGCCTTCCTTCGTGTCCACGCCCTGTGGAGACGCTGCTGGTGGACTGGCCGTCCTCCGTGTCCACGCCCTGTGGAGACGCTGCCGGTGGACTGGCCTTCCTCCGTGTCCGCTCCCTGTGGAGACGCTGCTGGTGGACTGGCCGTCCTCCGTGTCTGCGCCCTGTGGAGACGCTGCTGGTGGACTGGCCTTCCTTCGTGTCCACGCCCTGTGGAGACGCTGCTGGTGGACTGGCCGTCCTCCGTGTCCACGCCCTATGAAGGGTTGTGATTGGCACGGATTCTTGATTTGGCATTCCGTCGAGTTGTCTGTTGCACTCAGTCTGATGGTAACCCAGCAGGTTACACTCAGTCTGATGGTAACCCAACAGGTTACACTGAGTTTGACGTTAACCGAACAGTAGTATTCCGACGCGGCGCAAATAGACGGCTCTAGGAGTTTGGTCAGCGACGCATCAATACGAGCCGTGACCATCGGCGATCGATGCTTACCACAAGACACCACAAAAACAAATGCAATCAACCGATCAACAAACAAATGACTGGTCGCCAAGTAACGTTGGTAAACTCTAAGTAGGAAACCGGAAACCGGAAACCGTAAAAAACAACACAACAAATATAAAGGAAATGTGCGGCCGTGTAGCAGACACGTGCTAACTGCATCGTATGGGCACAGCACAAGCGTATGACCTACTCAGCATGACTGAGGTCAGGCCAGATTCTTTGACCACAGTTTCAGCTTGAGCTTGACGACATTCCAACAGTGCGATTCCGGCGTCAATACTAGGAGACACGGAGCTAGACGTCAATACCAGGAGACACGGAGTTAGACGACGCAAACAGACAACCCCCCCCCCCCGCTACACTGAACACGTTCCCGAAAAAGGCGACCGATAGGCCAATCCGAAGTAAAGGATCCCGATATCGGCTCACCTCTGAGCAGACCGAGGCGGCCAGCGGCCACCAGTTGCCAACGTTATCCCGCAAGTGTAATATATGCCTGGTAACTGTGAGCTACTTCAGAGGAAACAGCCTGGTCCTTGCTTGCCGGCGTCCAATACGCACGAACCATAATTTGATACTGGATATTTATATGCCAACAGTGGTGGGAGCGCAGCCAACACCATCAATTCTATTCGAGACCATTAGCAATCGGTACATACCAGAAGACATTACGAAAACAGCACAAAGTAACTGAGCATCGGATAAATGTATGATCATTAAACAACCTATTGGCCGACGCTCCTTATAAGCAGGGAAGCCAGAAACCCTACAAACAAGCACACAAAACAATTTAAACAAACGCGTGGGCCCACTGTGAAAACGAAGTTCAATTAAAAGTACCAACACGTTCCATCGTGTGGTACAACACCAGCTGCCTGCTCAGCATAGCCAACGTCAACTGAGAGTGTAGCGACAGCGGTGTAGGTCCCTGGGAGCGGCTGGCCGGCAACAGGAGTCCCCGAGGTCGACCTCCGTCTGGACGGTGTTGCACCGCAGCGGGCGGCGGCTAGCCAGGAGCAGGACTGTGGCTACCGGGCAGGAGCAGGACTAAGCGGCGGCCGGGTAGGAGTAGGACTCTGTGGCGGCTGGTCAGGAGAAGGACTGCGGCGGCGGCTGGCCAGGAGCAGGACTCGGCGGCGGCTGGCCAGGAGCAGGACTCGGCGGCGGCTGGCCAGGAGCAGGACTCGGCGGCGGCTGGCCAGGAGCAGGACTCGGCGGCGCATGGCCAGGAGCAGGACCCTGTGGCGGCTGGCCAGGAGCAGGACTCGGCGGCGGCTGGCCAGGAGCAGGACTCGGCGGCGCATGGCCAGGAGCAGGACCCTGTGGCGGCTGGCCAGGAGCAGGACTCGGCGGCGGCTGGCCAGGAGCAGGACTCGGCGGCGGCTGGTCAGGAGCAGGACTGCGGCGGCGGCTGGCCAGGAGCAGGACTCGGCGGCGGCCGGGTAGGAGTAGGACTCTGTGGCGGTTGGTCAGGAGCAGGACTCGGCGGCGGCTGGTCAGGAGCAGGACTCGGCGGCGGCTGGTCAAGAGCAGGACTCTGCGGCGGCTGGCCAGGAGCAGGACTCGGCGGCGGCTGGCCAGGAGCAGGACCCTGTGGCGGCTGGCCAGGAGCAGGACCCTGTGGCGGCTGGCCAGGAGCAGGACTCGGCGGCGGCTGGCCAAGAGCAGGACTCGGCGGCGGCTGGCCAGGAGCAGGACTTGGCGGCGGCCGGCCCACAAGTCTGATTTGCACTTGCATTTGTCTGACTTGCACACAAACCTGCCCGGAAGCTGTCATGGATGAGGTCAACAGCGAGAGCCGCATTATCTTCACTTTGTGCTTTGTCGACACAATCTGCTATTCTTTTTTCATCATCATTTCTCTGACTGATCTGTGTACCTTTTCCGATCCATAAGTTTCAGACAGGGTATGATGGTCCATCTTCCGCATTGCCAAGTGCTAATTAAGGTGCAGCTCCAGCGTTTCGAGCATTTAGCACACTCGTTTGGTGCACTGCCTGCGTTGTCAGTATTCAATGCTGGACGTCTGTGCGCTCTGTCGCCGCTGCGATTCACGTGATAGGAGCACCGCGTCGGCCGGCCGGTGAGCCACCCCACCGGCTCACCGGCCTGCGTCGGCACGTGATAGGAGCACCGCGTCGGCCGGCCGGTGAGCCACCCCACCGGCTCACCGGCCTGCGTCGGCACGTGATAGGAGCACCGCGTCGGCCGGCCGGTGAGCCACCCCACCGGCTCACCGGCCTGCGTCGGCACGTGATAGGAGCACCGCGTCGGCCGGCCGGTGAGCCACCCCACCGGCTCACCGGCCTGCGTCGCGTGCCACCCCGGAACACACGGGATTGTCCACGGGCACGACCGACACCGGTGCCGAGCAAGGCCACATCCCTCGCAATTGCAGGTCAACAACTTCTGAAAATAGAAACAAAGCATGTCTCAAAATAATATCGTGCTGTCACTTGTGTGGCTCTACGGGAGGCGATTCTGTTGTTTTGTCACAAAGTTTTTATATGGTTCCAAGAGTAAGAGGGCAACAATTTGTGTCGGTTTTTGTAAATTTATCATCATAACCAAATCGTGACATGTCGAAGGTGTATTTTGAAAATGTTTTGTTTTTCCCTATGCGCGAAACGAATGCCAAACGTGTTTTTAAAGAGATAATTAAAATGCATATGGGTATGGGCGCTACATGACCGATGTAGTCGATGCGCCCTAAAGCCCTAATAACCAAAATGCATATGGGTAGATGAAAATATGTATGTATGTATGTATGTATCTATGCGTGCTTGTAGTTGATCAAAAGTATAGCAAAAATAAAATAGATTATCTGCGACGTATTCGTTTCGCTAACGTTTCGACAGTTATACGCATGCATATATGTATTGTATGAGTGCTCGGCCACCATATTTGTTCCCACAATGGGTGTAAATTCATAATTAATTTTCAGTGTTGTTATTGGCTTCCTCAACGTTGCTCCCGGAAAGGAAATCGCTCGTTTTGTTGGAAGAATGTTTAAGAAGGAACGCGTACTATGTGTTGTAGTACAACCCACCAGCGAGTTTCGCTGCGACAAGATCTCATGCTCTGTACGCGGCGGGCCACATTTTGAATGTCTGGTCCCAATCGCTTCGTTTATTGTACTAATTTTGCTTTTGTTAGCATGGATATGTTATTTGTTGACTGACTGGGTTATCTTGGCTTCATGTATGAGGATCTTGCTGGTTTTAAAAAAAGGTATGCAATACTTCTTTTTTGGCAGATTCTGATCATCTATTATCCCGACTACAAACATAAAGTTGTTTGTCTATGGTCTGCACATTTCAGCATGGTTTTTATCTTCTCATCAACCGCCATCGAGACTGCTGCTTGGGGGTACCAATGGACTGTCCCGAACTGTGTGTGTGACCGTGTCCAGCCGTAATGAGCCGTCTTCAACTGGTGGGAGTTGACCACGCTCTGAGTGTATGGTGTTCCCGGCTCGTGTCACCCTTGATGACGTCACCCATGGTCAACCTCCGTGACACTGTTTCCGCCCCAGGTGGACTACACCAAGCTGTGCACCGCTGCCGCGAGGAGCCCTTATCTCCTGACATTGTCCGCTGACCGCCTGGCCGAGATAACTCTCCTCATGATCGGTGAGACACTGCACCCTGGTGACCAGACAGGCAATCGGTGAGGCACTGCACCCTGGTGACCAGACAGACAATCGGTGAGACACTTCGTCCTGGTGACCAGACAGGCAATCGGTGAGACACTTCGTCCTGGTGACCAGACAGACAATCGGTGAGGCACTGCACCCTGGTGACCAGACAGGCAATCGGTGAGGCACTGCACCCTGGTGACCAGACAGACAATCGGTGAGACACTTCGTCCTGGTGACCAGACAGGCAATCGGTGAGACACTTCGTTCTGGTGACCAGACAGGCAATCGGTGAGACACTTCGTCCTGGTGACCAGACAGACAATCGGTGAGGCACTGCGTCCTGGTGACCAGACAGGCAATCGGTGAGGCACTGCACCCTGGTGACCAGACAGACAATCGGTGAGACACTTCGTTCTGGTGACCAGACAGGCAATCGGTGAGGCACTGCACCCTGGTGACCAGACAGACAATCGGTGAGACACTTCGTCCTGGTGACCAGACAGGCAATCGGTGGGACACTTCGTCCTGGTGACCAGACAGGCAATCGGTGAGACACTTCGTCCTGGTGACCAGACAGACAATCGGTGAGGCACTGCACCCTGGTGACCAGACAGGCAATCGGTGAGGCACTGCACCCTGGTGACCAGACAGACAATCGGTGAGACACTTCGTCCTGGTGACCAGACAGGCAATCGGTGAGACACTTCGTCCTGGTGACCAGACGACAATCGGTGAGACACTGCACCCTGGTGACCAGACAGGCAATCGGTGAGGCACTGCACCCTGGTGACCAGACAGACAATCGGTGAGACACTTCGTCCTGGTGACCAGACAGGCAATCGGTGAGACACTTCGTCCTGGTGACCAGACAGACAATCGGTGAGGCACTGCACCCTGGTGACCAGACAGGCAATCGGTGAGGCACTGCACCCTGGTGACCAGACAGACAATCGGTGAGACACTTCGTCCTGGTGACCAGACAGGCAATCGGTGAGACACTTCGTTCTGGTGACCAGACAGGCAATCGGTGAGACACTTCGTCCTGGTGACCAGACAGACAATCGGTGAGGCACTGCGTCCTGGTGACCAGACAGGCAATCGGTGAGTCACTGCGTCCTGGTGACCAGACAGACAAGCCTGAACAAATCAGTAATCTGAATGCACGGTACCGCGTGCAATTCTGAATAAAGAAAGAAAAGCATGAAACACTGTAATACAAATCTAAACGTTGCGACTTCCAAAGCTCGACGGTCCGTTCAGGTAGGCCTGGCTCACTCAAATGAGGTTTTCCGTGTATGCACGACGGTACACTCGCTGAGGATTTATCCCGCTCGTAAAACTTCAGATTTATCCAGCGTGTCAGCACATTCCCAGTATCAGTGGGGATCAGACTGGCTCAGTAATACGTATTGTCGCATGGTATGTCACTGGACAAGCTGGCAGTAAACCACCACCCGCGATGCTCATATTTCCCGCCGCGAACACTGCGTGATTGAGATGCAGCTCTGGGCAACAGCACCAAAACCCAAAACCATAACCCCATATAAAATTACGTGAAGAAACAGTAAGCATATTGGAACACGGACAATTAAGATATATATATTTCCCAAAGAGAATGAGCCGACCTCTCCGTGCGTATTACATGATTCTGGAACGTCGCTGCTAAGTTATAAGCCGAACTTCGATGGTGCGGCCGAACCAGCTCGGGTTAGGTACGGTTGCTCAGCTGACCGTTTTCGTACATAAACGGCAGTGCACTGCCCTGCTTCTTTTACCTGCTAGAATCGCCCTCACACTCATCAGTAATATCAAAGTCCATGCTTGCTTACCTTGCTTTTACCTGCTTTTATGCATAAAATCCTTCCTGTTTCTGAACATCAGGGAATGCAAATAACCAGCCATTCTGTTGGACGGAAATATGCTAACAAGTATAATTTGATATTTTATTCTCTAAACTGTTTGGCATGCTTAATAATTTAGAAGTAATGGCATATTGTGAATATGCATGTTAAACATTGTATGCGAATAATGGATGCATTTGAAGGCAATGGGGTGCAATGATCACTGATTTGACGTGGCTAGAGCCCGGAGGAGCAGACTGAGGTAAGCACTGTAGCCAGAAACGAAACTGGCGGCGATAATGTTTGCCGTGGTCTGCTCCTGAGGGCCATAGCGACGTAACACCGGTCAATATACGGCGATATTGCCACAAAAAAAACTGTGCTTTTCCCGCTTTGTGAGAAACACTCACAAAGCTCATGAACTGAGATTCATGAACTCCGTTCTGCTGCACATTGGAAGGCCGGTTGGATCGCCACTGTTATTTCCGACAAAGATTATTGGTGTCTTGACCCACCATTATCTGGTCAGACGCATTGTGTACTGACGGAGAAGCGCCGTTCTTCAGACACATTGTGTACTGACGGAGCAGCGCCGTTCCTCAGACACATTGTGTATTGACGGAGAAGCGCCGTTCTTCAGACACATTGTGTATTGACGGAGCAGCGCCGTTCCTCAGACACAGTGTGTACTGACGGAGCAGCGCCGTTCCTCAGACACATTGTGTACTGACGGAGAAGCGCCGTTCCTCAGACACATTGTGTATTGACGGAGAAGCGCCGTTCTTCAGACACATTGTGTATTGACGGAGAAGCGCCGTTCCTCAGACACATTGTGTACTGACGGAGAAGCGCCGTTCCTCAGACACATTGTGTACTGACGGAGAAGCGCCGTTCCTCAGACACATTGTGTACTGACGGAGCAGCGCCGTTCCTCAGACACATTGTGTATTGACGGAGAAGCGCCGTTCCTCAGACACATTGTGTATTGACGGAGAAGCGCCGTTCCTCAGACACATTGTGTATTGACGGAGAAGCGCTGTTTCAGAGGGTGGCATGGGCGCGGACGCGATACTGGACGACCTCTGGATCTACAAGCACAACATCGATGTGATGAAGGAGCGGATGCGGTGGCTGCAAGAGGTGCAGCTGCAGCCGCTCCGGCCCTGGATGCTCCGCTGTCCTCAGTACGTCTTGCACGAGTGAGTAGCACAGCGAAGCACGAGACTAGCGGGAACGTGTGCTTGCACATTGAACACTTCCACCGGCACCTTGGCTATAATGTGCCGTCGCGATGAGATGGGCTCTAAAAATGAATCGACACGTATCCCATGGACGGGATAATCCAGTGTAATGACAGTATGGAGGTATGGTATCCACAATGCGAGCTGCCCGTGGATCACGCCACTCACGGGCAGGGGTATCACTACCTATGCGCTAAATTGGGCCAGTCGCCCCTCTCAATCATTGATTTGCCCCCATCAGACCGAAGCTTGACCATTTGTCCTTCATAAAAGTGATTCTTAGACAGCTTTGGCCATGAAAAAAGTTCGTCCCCCTCCCCATCAACTTTATATAGTGACACCCATGATCAAGTGTGCAATGCTCCGCAGCACTGGGTAGGGTAAAAATGTAAGTATCAGGTAAATGGAAGGTCCTGTGTAAAATTGGAATGCAGAGGTAAATGTGAAGCCATGAACTTGCATGCATGCGTATAACCTTGAGCATAAGCTACAGTATTGCGTAAAGTAATGGTCCCTTTAGCCGTTGCTAGGCTCGAGCTCCCGAGTATTACCTTCCCACCCTTAACCGGCCAGTATTCACTAGATCAAATTGAGTTGGAAACTATTTGAGGCCTCATTTATTTGATGTAAGTTGCACCATGCTGTGGGAGCAGCAGCCTTCCATGAGCTCCATTTCGTCGGAGGCGCACAACCGACGGCGAAAAGCGACCGGTGTCCTGTGACCTTCCAAATGGCCACTGATTCCAATTAGCTGGGCACATCTCGCAGAATATTCCGGTGATGGGCACACCTGGAGCCGTCCGTAGTGGCGATCTTCACTGTAATGCCTTTCGGCAGAGTTGGGGACGTGGGTGAGACGAATGTTATCGATAGGGGGCCGTTTTCTGATCGTTGGAGGCTTGCGCTTCTAAGGGCGGAGGGACACAGGGGGCATGTGCCTCCACCACATGGGATGTGGCATCCCTCCAGAACACTCGAATGGATCTCCTTTAATGGTTCAGCCAGAACGCACCCCTCAGTGGAAATGGCCCCCCTGTGGTGATCAAAGGCGTCCTTGCAGGATGTGCGAGTGCAGCCCCTTCCCTATCCTCTGCCGTGAAAACTTTTCTCGATCAGTGGCACCCCTCCGACGAAATGGCACCCCTCCAGACAAGTGCCTCCCCAATCAAAATTACTGGATCCGCCCCTGTGCGTACCCCACTGACGCCACCCCTGTTGTATCCGTGATTAGTGGACCTGACATGTGCACTGACACCGGTGGTGTGTATTCACACTTGCGGCAGTGACACCTCTGACACCTCTCTGTCTATCTGTCTATCTGTCTATATGTATGTTATATATATATATATATATATATATATATATATATATATATATATATATATATGTCTGTCTGTCTGTCTGCGCACCTGAATTGTGTGTTGTGGTGAATTCCACCAAGGAGGCGTGTGGTTTACCCTTATCAAGGGACCGCCAGCGTATTGCGACCGGCTTCGCCGCTGTCAATTCTTCAGATCCACTCCCAGGCTTTCAGTTCTTCATCCAAGCGCTCGCTTGTCATCGAAACATACTACTGTAATGAGGTGTCCCACTGGCGGTATGGTGATCCTATGCTTCGACGAACTGCCGCTGGTGTGACAATTTTCTATGTGTAGCCTATGACGTTTGCCCCTTCCTGCTCCTCTTCAGACACGTGGAGCTGCAGCTGTAACGCCGTCTCCAGCATCATGGAGTAGTCCCAGCTATTGTCTAGACCTAGACCGTTGTCCATTCATCCTCCATGAGCTCACGTTGATCAGTTCTGTATCTGGCGTATGACCGTTACCTCATCTCCAGACACATCAAGCGGTTCCAATTGCGGTTGGAAATCCTCTCCCACTGCGATGACGAGGTTTCGTACCTGAGCGAGCGGCTGGGCCTTCGCCGCGTCCAAGTGTCTGCCTTCGAGCAGCGCTACCCACCGGCACTGCGCGTCAGCGTGATGAAGATGAAGGCCGTGCTGGACGTGCTGCTGTCGTCCGGCTTCACCGGCAGCCAGGTAGACGAGCAGCCGCGCATCCTGTGCTACAGCGCCGCGCGCATTCAGCAGCGGTGCGAGCGGCTGCGGGCCGCCGGTCTGCGACCCTCCAGTCTGCTGGTGCTCTGTAAAACGCCCAAGGACTTTGACCGGTACATTGCGGCGGCCACCGGCGCCTTGGACAGTCCACCGGCGCCGTCGACACTCGGGCGTGACGAGACAGTGTTGACGTAGTGTGGTGTGAGGGGCAGGTGTGGACAAAGTGTGGTGTGGGGGAAATATGGACATGGTGTGGTGTGAGGAAGCAGGTTTGGACGTATTATGATGCGAGGAGGCAGGTGTGGACAGAGTGGTATCAGGAGGCAGGTGTGGACACAGTTGTATCAGGAGGCAGGTGTGGACAGAGTGGTATCAGGAGGCAGGTGTGTACGGAGTAGTATCAAGAGGCAGGTGTGGACGGAGTGGTATCAGGAGGAAGGTGTGGACAGAGTGGTATCAGGAGGAAGGTGTGGATAGAGTTGTATCAGGAGGCAGGTGTGGACACCGTGGTATCAGGAGGCAGGTGTGGACACTGGTATCAGGAGGCAAGTGTGGACAGAGTGGTATTAGGAGGAAGGTGTGGACAGAGTGGTATCAGGAGGCAGGTGTGGACACAGTGGTATCAGCAGGCAGGTGTGGTCAGAGTGGTATCAGGAGGCAGGTGTGGGCACAGTGGTATCGGGAGGCAGGTGTGGACTGAGTGGTATCAGGAGGCAGGTGTGGACAGAGTGGTATCGGGAGGCAGGTGTGGGTAGAATGGTGTGCGGAGACGAGTGCGAGCAGATTGGTGTGAGAGGACGGTGTGGACAGGGTGTGGTGTGAGGGGACAGATGTGAACAGAGTAATGTGAGGGGAAGGTGGGTACGAAATGTGGTGTGAGGAGGGAAGGTGTTGACATCGTGTGGTGTCAAGAGGCAGGTGGGACAGGGCATGGTATGAGGAAGCGGGTGTGGGCAGAATGTGGTATGAGGAGGCGGGCGTGGACCAAGTATGGTATGAGGAGGTGGGTGTTGGCAATATGGTGTAAAGAGGCAAGTACGGGTAGTGGTGTGAGGAGGAAGATGTGGGCATACTATGATGGGAAGAGGCAGTTGTTAAGATGTAGGTGTGAGCATAATGTAATTTGAAGAGGAAGATGTGTGGCCGAAAACCGCATTGAAAGGGAGATAGAAGAAAATTTGTTTCCAGGTGCCAGGTCAGTCTTTTTATAATAATACGTTCAAACCCTGGTGGATGTGCTGGGCGACGGTTCATATTATTTCGCTGAATTATTCCTATTCCTTTCTGCGGTTGGATTTGACGTGGTGTACTCTCACTCACAAAGGTAGCACTCGGACACTAAAACATCGCATAATACCGTCACCATGAAATGCGCTAACGTGTTGTGACCCCCCATTCCTCTCATTTACTCGACGCCGATACGCTCACCCCTGATTTGACTAACGAAGTTATGGGCGCTGTATAACCTACGCAGCTGATGCGCCCCTAAACCCCAATAATAACAACAACAACAACGAAGAGGCAGATGTGGGCAGAGTGTGGTGTGAGGAGGAAGGTGTGGGCAGAGTGTGGTGTGAGGAGGCAGGCGTAAACAGAGTGTGGTGTTGGCAGAGTGTGGTGTGAGGAGGAAGGTGTGGGCAGAGTGTGGTGTGAGGAAGCAGGTGTGGGCGGAGTGTGGTGTGAGGAAGCAGGTGTGGGCAGAGTGTGGTGTTAGGAGGCAGGTGTGGGCAAAGTGTGGTGTGAGGAGGCAGGTGTGGGCAGAGTGTGGTGTGAGGAGGCAGGTGTGAGAAGGCAGGTGTGGGCAGAGTGTGGTGTGAGGAGGCAGGTGTGGGCGGAGTGTGGTGTGAGGAAGCAGGTGTGGGCGGAGTGTGGTGTGATGAGGCAGGTGTAAGCAGTGTGGCAGTTGATGCGCCCCTAAACCCCAATAACAACAACTAAGCAGAGTGTGGTGTGATGAGGCAGGTGTGGGCACAGTGTGGTGTGAGGAGGCAGGTGTGGGCAGAGTGGTGTGAGGAGGCAGGTGTAAGCAGAGTGTGGTGTGAGAAGGCAGGTGTGGGCAGAGTGTGGTGTGAGGAGGCAGGTGTGGGCGGAGTGTGGTGTGAGGAAGCAGGTGTGGGCGGAGTGTGGTGTGAGGAAGCAAGTGTGGGCGGAGTGTGGTGTGGGCAGAGTGTGATATGAGGAAGCAGGTGTGGGCAGAGTGTGGTGTTAGGAGGCAGGTGTGGGCAAAGTTTGGTGTGAGGAAGCAGGTGTGGGCAGAGTGTGGTGTTAGGAAGCAGGTGTGGGCAGAGTTTGGTGTGAGGAAGCAGGTGTGGGCAGAGTGTGGTGTGATGAGGCAGGTGTAAGCAAAGTTTGGTGTGAGGAAGCAGGTGTGGGCGGAGTGTGGTGTGATGAGGCAGGTGTGAGCAGAGTGTGGTGTGAGGAAGCAGGTGTGGGCAGAGTGTGGTGTTAGGAGGCAGGTGTGGGCAAAGTGTGGTGTGAGGAAGCAGGTGTGGGCGGAGTGTGGTGTGAGGAGGCAGGTGTGGGCAGAGTGTGGTGTGAGGAAGCAGGTGTGGGCAGAGTGTATGGCGTGAGAACAGCCCGAGAGAACTGAGCCATGTTGACCGCCACCGCCGTTCAGGACGATGCTGCTTCGACGGCAGTAGGTTTCTGTGGCTGGTACCATCGGAACTGTTGGTGGGGTATCGCAGATACGAGCATTATTGACTGAGCTCGATGGAATGAATCGTGTGTCGCATCCACGTGCAATGTCCACGGCTTGCCGCAGTGATGGCTGAGCATGCTGGCTAAAATATATATATATATATATGTATATACACATATTTTTGTATATTTTGTTTCCATGTACTGATTAGAACACGTTTCTGGGAGGATGTTGCTCCAGTCTAGTAACAGTGCATCGTGGAGTCCTAGCTACGGCACTCTGCACTCTTAACCCTTAAAGTGCGGCAGAATTTACTACCTCTCGCAATGGGAGTAGGGGTCGCTGTCCCCGCGATACCTTTTGTTCCTGGCTAGATATAGATGCGATAAATAACGTGGTGATATGTATTTTTCCCATGAAATTTACTTCGAACTTCAGTTATGTTATATAACCTTTACTCAGTTATTAAGAAAACCTTCGATAACATGCGAAACGGTACCTTTTAACGTCAAATAATATGAGTATGTTTTTGGTAATAACATAAGTAACACCAGTAGACAGATAATGGTACAATAACCATCATTGGCAATACTAGTATATCACAAAAGTGGCCAAAAGTAGGTATGTAGTGATGAAACAGGCCTAGCGCGACTATGCGCTTCTACATCCATAATGCTGTCCATATTCTTAGCCATGAGATTTACTGTGGCATTTAATAGATGCGCATTATGTTCTGTTATGATATTCATATACATGCACATACATTACAGTTATTTTATAATCAGAAGTGTTCTACCGACCGACCTATAATTACCTATACGCGGTAATTACCTAGACGCGAATACGTGAGCTGCCACACTACCGAGAAAAAAGGATGTCTGGATACAGCCCCCCCCCCCCTTGCCGCGAAACATTCAGTCGCCCCTGAATACTTCACATGTGCCCAGATTACATCACAATGTGAAACACTGTATATGTAACTCACATACATTGATTACACAAAAACATGATTACCACAGATTGCACGTGAAAATGCCAGCTGATGCACTAATCCTCCTGGCATGTAAGCAAGGAACGGTGATCAAAGCCGGTGAGTGCCGTACCAACAATCGCGTTGGTACCAAACGTACCTGAGTTTTGCTCGCAAGCTGCGAATCGAGGCCATACTCAACGTGCGAGGGATAGGTAGATCCGGATTCGGGTGGTACTGGACATCTAACTCTAAGCCCCTAATGTTTGTGTCTTGTGGTACCAAAGTCAACAAGGAAATACTCTTGACAATAGGCTAATGGTGTTTCTTTCATATTATATCTGAGGAATAGTACATCGGCCTGCGGTTACCATCACCACTTTTTTCTGAATTTGTTTTTTTTTTCATAACACCGTGCAGTCTTCACCAATACCGGAATTACGGTCCGATGCAATACCAACTCGTTTTATGCCACCAAATGCATGATATTTGACCAGAGATGTGGGAACTATGAGACACTAATAGCATCGGACGCAGTCCAATACTACAAATGTTGCACCAGCGTGAGCGGCCTGTGATTCTGAAGAGTCAGCCCTGCTTGACATGTCAGGAACAGCTTGGATGAACAATAAATTGATATGTTTGTTGCATTTCTCGCAAATTTACACTACCACAAACGAAGCCCCAGTAAAGGTTCAATCACATCAACATGTAAAATTTAGTACGCTAAAAAGGGACTATTATTTTTCAAGGACAGATCTTCCCGCCGCTCGTCCGGGCATCAAGCAGGATGTATTAAGAGCATGACAGTCTTTATGACCACCTTCCAGTATAATTTGGTCAGGATTGCCAATGTGGAGAAACTGGTGTGTCCCGTACTAGCCGGTGTCCGGTACCCGAATCTCGCCTACACAGACCGTGAAACAGGGCTGCAACTGTTGGCTTGTGCATTATGCGAAATGTAGGTATTATAAAAGATATGCTCAATCGGCGTATTTCAATAACGAATGAAGAACATGAAAAAGTTTTTGTTTCAAATTATGAGGAAATAGTAAATGATCCAAGCTTATCCTGAGGCGAAGCTGTGGTGATAAGTCCCAAAACTGGATGGTACAAATTAGGCTTTAAAAAACTGGGGAGGGGGGTTCCCCAGAAACGGTTCACGTTACATCCATGGATGTCGCAGTCGAAAGGTTGTAAACTAGCTCAAGGTTTCTTCTTCGGGTGACTGACTGCACCACCAACATTGATGTATTTAACCCGATCTGGAAGATCAATGACAAAGGTAGGCAAAAATGCACCAAGTAACTCCGACATTTTCAGGGATGGAACTGCTTTGTGCCTTCGGGTGTAGTCAATCTAGGTTAAATCGATCCCTACCTTCCCTCCGCGAAGGGTAGAAAGTCCTGCCCTCCTGCGAGTGATAGTGACGTGAACATGCTTCGGACATGTTCAAGCGTCAACCACCGCGCTCATCGACTGTCTTTCGGGTAGAACCGCGTACTAGACACCAGAGTGCAGCTTGACATCCACCTTCATCGGACGGAGACCGTGGATAAGTATCATCTGAACTAAACATCAGAGTGAAGCTTGGCATGCACTCATCGGACGGGTACGGTGAAAAATGTGAATACACCATCTTGACGTCGCTATTTCAAGGACAGCATCACACATCGTGTTTTTGCACGCTGCGTTGTCACATAGAAAGAAATCGCAAGTTTGCAAACTCGATAGCCAAACTACTTGCAAACTTAAGGCCAAACTACGGAGAACAGCAGAACTGCGAGTTACCGGTATATATGATCAAAACCAGCTTAACCACCTCGTCCATCTCCCATTGCAGGGTGACTTGTCACCCTGAAATGAGAGACGTGATTCTTGTCTCAATAGCGTTTCACCTTCAATGACAAATGCAAGGTCGAACGACGGGGAACGTTAGAATGCCTAATGTTACCAACAAACCGGACCGAAACCAGTACGAAATGCATGCCGTCTCCTTTTTCAAGGTAACGGCGATTTCTGTCTCGATAGCAGTAGACCTTTAAGGACAAATGCAAGGTGAAACGACGGAAACGTTAGAACGCCTAAGGTTACCAATGTATTCGGCCAAAGCCAATATCACTATGTAGAACGGCTCTTGGTCTAGGGCGACTGCAATTTCTGGCTCGATAACAGTTGACATTTAAGGTTAAACTAAAGATAAAACGACAGGAAACGCTGGAACGGCCAAAGTTGCTCGTACATTTAGACAAGACTCGTTGCATCATGTAGACCGTCCTTAGTTCCATGGTGGCCGTAATTTGTATCAGGGGCGGTCCGAGGTACCGAAATGGGGTGAGGCAGAAAGTAACCACTCCACCCTACTCCAAAAGAACTTATCGACTTTCGCCCACTTTATTTTTCGGTTCCTAAAATTCGAAATTTGTTTGTTTTTCCGCCTTTAAAAAAAATCACTTCCGGACCTTGATACCACTTTTTCGAGACATTTCGTTTGCGCATATGACCACTATCACAATGGGGAGAGAAAAAGCAATTTATTCCCACATTAGAAGCGAAGTTGACGAGGTTAGCTTTTTGCAAGCAGTCTTCCTGGCATCCATCAAGTCGGTAAATATTTTGAGCAGCTTCATTGCATTTCAACTCCATTTGTAGATGTAGGTAAAAAATAGTCTGAAATGCTATGCAAACATAAATGCAAATATAGTTCCAAAGTCTGAAGATAAGGAAATGCCATGAAACCCATGGAACTCACCCGGGCTTCACAAAGCAGTGCTGGCCTTGGTTGTTTCTTGATGACATTTATTTTTTACTCATATGGCAGGACAAAAAAGGAGTTTGAAGCATTTGATCAAATAATTTTTTCTCGCATGATTTCATCGATATTAATCAGTGGTGTCTGGGCACCACCTAAGTTTGGTTGCATGGCACCTATAATTTGCAAGCTTAACATTTGGTTTATGGAAATGCATAGCAAAACATCGCCTTAGAAACGTCATAGCTGTGACCATCCCCTCGTCTCCGGAGGACTTTAAAAATGTTCACTGGTGTTTGCGATCGCATGTATGCGTCTGTTTACTTTGTGATTCTTTAATATCAGAATGCAGAGTAAAGGGCGAAACACGGCGCCCTGGTTCCGTGTTAATTTTGTGTACCGTCACACTCTTCTTATCCCGTGGCTTGTTCACCCATTTAACCTGTGAATGCTAGTTACACTGCAATTGTACTTGCGCCATTCAAGGATGTCACTGACACATCCGAAGCCAGATAGATAACAATTCCACGTTTTTTTCTTCATTTTCAAATGGAAATTTTTTTGCTACTACTGCGTATGGCTTGTCTAGATGAATACAGCTGTCATGGGTCAGTGTGTTTCTCAATACCAAGGACATCAACATACAACAGGGCACCATTGTGCCACATCACGGAACATTCACTTTTTCTCAATCCAGTTTTTGACGTGTTGATATCGAGAACGCTCTTTCTTGCACCCAGCTACGCCAACCCAACATTTATCACCCCCAACGTTATAAATGTTATTAACGTTATTACCCCCAACGTTATTACCCCCCAATGTTTATTCCATTTGATGACAGCTTAAATTTGTTTCCAAATTCATGTAGCTAGCACCAACTACGTGGTGTTTGAAGCAATGCTACAACGTTTGCCAAGTTTGACCATAGGACATTTTAGAGGTGCATGGTTTTGAATCAACGTAAAACTCCTAAGTGAAACCTATAAGTGTATGTGGATTTGAATAGTGGCTCCAAGACATCTTTTCTCTGAAAGACATATTTTTGTGAGCAATATTTTGGTATTTTCAGTTAAACCTTACAGTTAAGCGATAGAGTACTCAAAAGGAGTCGTAGAAAAGCATCGATGGCATTCGGGCTAATCTCGATATTTTCCATTGCGACTGAACCCAGTGATCGAAACAGCTTCCTGGACCGGTCAAACAAAACTCTGCCCGTCCTCGACTGTTTTTATTTGTCACTGCGTGCTATTTTGAAACAAATCTTAAAGTGTCCTGCTATGTACATTAGGGTGACCTTTTTTGATACTTTTTTCGAAATGTTTTGCTAACTCCCACTATTTTGATACAGTTTTTTATGCTGATTCCGAATATCAACTTCTTTTCAACTTTTTCTATTTTATTTGCCCGCATGGATCGATGGAAGTTTTTCTAATTCTGGATTTTTGTTTGCATATTTTGCCCTGTGGTTACCAATAGAAGCAAAACATAGCTTAAACTAGTGATTTTTATTAAAAAAGGGGAAAAAACTTTGTGGACGGCCCCCCAAAAACAAAAGCTTGGACAACGGGATTTCACTTAACAGCAAGATCAGTGCACTTCCATAATACATTTGTACTGAAAATTAACTTTAAAATGAAGCGTGCGCATAGTTCAGGCTTTCTTCATAGATGGCGCTAGTGTCGAACGACGAGCTCCACACTTTGCATTCGGCGATATTGTGGAGACCATGTAATATTGACGACTAAATTAATTATTGGGTGGTAAACTGGACATGCTAACAATTCTTTTCAAGTAAATCGATGCGAACTGTTGGCCATCAGTGACCAAGTCTAGGCATTTGCAGATATTAGCAGAATACATGGTGAGATTTCCGCTCCTAGATATTCTGAACAGCGAAATATACTTAGAATATATTAGATTATAAGTGTTAGGATCGATGAAGTGCTGGCGGGGCCCACAGGCCACCGTTGTAATCATTTTCCTCCTGACATGCCAAAGTAAACCTTACGTTGCTGGTTATAAGCATATGTAATCAACTTGGAAGCGGCCTCCGTCAGATTGTGGTAGACGAGCCCATGAGAAGCACTTCATCCATAACAGACGTATTACATTACTTTTGTATTTAGACATGTCATGCTTTCATTGCACACACATTACGGTTTGCAGTGGACGCCCCACTGCCACGATGACCATGTGCGCCAGAGACATTGTGCACTTTCTTCGTTACCTGACCTGAGTGCATGTTGGGAAATTTTATTTTCTTTAGGGCGTTTGCGTCCTGTCTTTCGGCACCGACTACCACTGCCGACCTTTAAGTTGTCAGTTTTACCGACCTCACAGTTGGCTGCGAGTGACAAGAAACTCCTGTCTGAAGTGGTTCTTCGATGAGCTTTAGTTTTTTTTTCCTCATTCATGTTTTGTGTTAAAGACGGTTCTATGTCTTGCCCGTCTGTCATACACTGATGAACGTTAGCCAATTCCGTGTATGACTCAGCACACCAGTTCACGTGCGGAGATTATAATGGCCGAAGATAATTTGAATGGGCGAATTGTGCCCCATTCCGTGGAGAGGTTTTTCTTTTGGCGCACGGTTTTGATCATGCTGACAGCCTCCATCCTGACCGCTTGGTCATTGTCACCCAGCATGGCCAGTATGATGTTTTCGGGATGTGTCATATGCATGTTTCTCGTCGTGGTCTTTGCAATGGTTTCCATCTCGATGCCGTAGAAATGCTCTTTCTGTCGTCTCATCTGCTCGCACAGGTGGCCGGCTGGGCCCATGCACCACATTCCACTTCTCTTTTATTGCCATCACAGTTGGCACATACACACACACACGCACAACATATTTCACTAGGCTGCATAGTGGAACAGATGGCTCAGATACAGAGAAATAATATCGTAGAAACGGATCTGGGCCGTGTACCATCTCGCCATGTACATTTTTTTTTCATGCACACGATCTCACATACCATCAGTGGTACCATTGGTTGAGGACTTAGCACATTGATACAGCAGCCTCATATCAGTGCTTAGGCCCTGCTCCACACGTGATGGCAGCTCTGGAAAATCCTCAAATGTTACTATAGCAAACGCAACGACATCTAGCTTGTGGACATCTCCCACAATACATTTTCAGATTGGCCCAGAGAACGTGCTGGGCCTGGCTGTTTTTCCGTCCAGCAGTCCAAACAGAGCTCGATGGGGCAATTCCGCCTGGTGGCACAAGCAAAGAATTCGACCCACAGGTCGCCCCATCAGTTGTTAAAAATGTGCCATCCGTCACCCCTTCCACCAAACAACCTGGCTGGTTCCATCGCCACCAATGAAGGCAATGTTTTACGCACCTGCCATACGATCATGCAGAAAATCTTTGAGCATTTGTGCGTCACTGTGCCCGGTGTGCTTTCCGTCACACACAAAATTAACTACATGCACATCCCCGGGATGCATGTTTACAGAGACAAGGTGTAAACTCATCTTTTCATACGACAAACGACCCGATTTGATTTGATTACGACAACTCTCGTCTGGTCGTCACGGCCATCACAAAATACAGCAGTACAGTCCTTCGCCATACCATACGCTCAGTGGCGTCGCCACGAAATTCTTCCAGGGGGGCAATGTTGATAAGGGGAAAAAGCCTTATTTATAAAGGGATAAATAAGCCTCCTGCTCCCCGAAAAGGGGCCTCCACTGTGTTAGGGCCTCCTCTTGCTTTTTAGGCTCTTAGTATGGTTCCCTAATGGGAACATGATTTCATATTGATGTCTTGTTTGTTCTTGACATGGTATATAATTTACGCAAAGCGCAATAGCAAGAATCTTTTTTTTCGCTGAGAGCTGAGCCATACCAGGGTATAAATAAGCAAATGTAGATAAATACGTCAGTGCCAAAACAAACCAATATCTTTATGCTTTATCGACGAGAAGAATCTTCCCGCTGGCCTCTAGATTGTAGCGAGCTGGTGGGGCTCGTGCTGAGCATATCTTAAAGATATCTCCCATTGATCAACCCACTTCTTTGTTCACCAAGTTTAACTAAATATAGCTAGGTTCATCACTACTGTTAGTCATTCCCACCAGCTTGATCTCATAAACAAACTTAAACGATCATTTCTCAGTCCCAGGACAACAATTTCGCGAAGGTGACAACGAGAAGTGGATTGAATTGGTTTTCTGATCGTCATCTTAGGGATTCATTAATTTTTTTTCATAACATTTGGTGCTGGCTGCAAGGCACTTGGCACAGAAGCTAAAATAATAAATACTCCGCGAATAAATTCACGGCAAGAACAAACATTGAACAACCATGCATCAATGGCAATGCAACAATGTAACAATGACAATGCATAAATAATGCAAAACCTTCGAATTCCACGCCGTCCCGCCCATGGTTATCGCTGTGCTGTACCGTTTAGTAAATTATGTCGTTGAGAAGGTAAGGAAGCTCTAATATGCAGGCTGAATAACAGAAGACAACTTTGGAACATACATTTTAAAACTCCTCCCATTTAATATGGGGCATCGGTGTTGTTATGTATGCTTGTGAGGGGAATTTACCCCCGCAATGCTGACTTTGCTCCATTGGCGTAAGTTTCTGAAAATTATTGGGAGACCAGTGACGCACCTATATTTGCGTCAAGGGGAGGGGGCAAACGTATGGAGGGGGTCCAAATACTGAATAAAGTCTTCCGGTTTCGACCACTATTTTGTCAAAGGGGAACTTTTTAAATAAAATAATTAGTGGTCAACTGAATTATCCTGTGGAGGGACCTAATCTACCACTATCGTTTCTGATTCGTCGGATTTCAACCCTAGCTCCCACAACCTGTTCAAATGTATTCTTTTGGTATTTCTTTTTTTTTTTTTTTTCTTTTTTTTTTTTTTTTTTTTTTTTTTTTTTTTTTTTGTGATGGAGGATTGTTAGGTTCGTATTCCCCCTCCTTTTTTTTTTTTTTTTTTTTTTTTTTTTTTTTTTTTTTTTTTTTTTTTTTTTTTTTTTTTTTTTTTTTTTTTCCCTTTTTTTTTCTTGCTCTTTTTTTTTTTTCTTCCCTTTTTTTTTTTTTTTTTTTTTTTTTTTTTTTTTTTTTTTTTTTTTTTTTTTTTTTTAAAAAAAAAAAAAAAAATAGGGTGGGGTTTTTTTTTTTTTTTTTTTTTTTTTTTTTTTTTTTTTTTTTTTTTTCTTTCGCCCCCCCGGGTTTGTTTTTTTTTTTTTTTTGGTTGTCCCCCTTGCCCCCCCCCCCCATTAAAACCCCCAATGGTGTTTTTTACCCAAATTTTGGTTTGTTCTTCTTCTGTTTTTTTTGGGGGGACAAATAAAAAAAAAATATAATATGTTTTTTTTTGGTATTCCTTGATAAGTCACCTCGCACTGCTGAAATTACACCTGTACAAATCACTTTAAAATGTAAAGTTTTCCAATTTCAGACATTCCAGTTCATAGTACCCGGTCGCCCCGACGCCAACGTTAGTGCACGTGCACACCCATCTTGCGCATTCGGCGCATTCGCCACACTTCGTGCGATGCTACGGATTCTGCTGGGCCTCCTACGCTTTGTTAATTGCTGCCACATGATAGACTTGCGCCATATCTGACGTGATAAAATGCTTCGTATGGGCGTTCGCTGCGAAAATTCGATTAATTAAATTCGATCATTAGTTCCCTTCTTACCATATTTTATGGTGAAGAAATGCGGATATCCGCTGAGCTTTGATGCACCTCATATCTTTGATTAAACATGCTTTCAGGTTGGCTACCGAACCGAAGCCCTGCCTGAGTGTACTTCTTTGGACCCGTTTCGTATTTCTTCGTCTACGGATGTGTCTTAAGGCTCCAATTCATTTTTGTTCTGAGGCCCAACGCATTTTCGAAACCCCTGCTCGTTTTAGGGTTTTGTTGCTTTTTTTGCGCACCGAATATTTTTTGTATAGTTGTCGGGGCGCTTTCAAAGATCTCGATGTGTTTACTTAGTGCCCGGTATTTTTGTTCGTTTCGGGATCATGTTGCTTTTTGCGGCCCCAGCCTCTTTTCAGGCCCTTGTGCGGTCATATAGCCCCTGTGTGCCTTGAGAGCTTCCGGTGTGTTTTTTTTTTTTTTTTAGTCTTCCCGGTATATATAGTTATGGCTACAACGCATGTTTTCGGACCCTGTCGCTTTTTACGAGACTGCGCTTTGAAGGGCCAGTCGCATTTTCGGTCCCCGTTGTGCTCTTAGGGTCCCGCTGTGTTTATTTGGGGCTTCTGACGCACATTTGTGGGGCCCCAGTACGATTTTGAGGCTTCGGTGCGTTTTTTTCTGGGTCCCAGCGCGACTTATCGCGCCCAGGCGCGTGGTTCCGGGACCCAACGCCAGTTATCTGGGCTCAACGCGATTTTTGTAGATCTCTTCTGAATTTTCTTTAACTTCCGAATCCCGCCCTGATGTTTCGAGTCCGTGGTGCCATGTTTTTGTATCTCACCTCGATTTTCTTCGAGCTTCGGTATGTTTTTCGATGCCGTACGCGATTTGTCAAGGCATCTGATGACATGTTCGGTGCTCCAAAACCATTGTCCTGACCCGGACTTTTTTGCAATCCCTCCTGATTTTGGAGGGCTCCGGCTTTATTTTTCGGATACCGATGGGACTTTGGGGGTCACACGGTGCCTATCTGGGGCCATAGACGCCAATTGTTGGCAGCCCCGACGTTAATTGTTGATGCCCAGACCAAATTTTTGGTACTACCGATGGGTCCGAGCGCGAAATTTTTGGTACTACCGAATTGTGGGTCCGAGCGCGAAATTTGGTGGGACCGGTTCGAGTTTGCGGGGCGCGTTGTACTTAGCTGTGACCCCAACGCGATCTTGGCGGTTCCTGTTGCAGATTTTCGTGCCTCGGAGCGAGTTTTCTGGGGCCCGACGTATTTACTTTGAGCCCCTACGCGAATTCTGGTGGACCGACGCGAATTTTTGTGGTCCCAGCGCGACTTTTGGGGGCCTCGGCTCGATTCTTGGGAGCATATCCCTCTTAGGAGGGAGGGGCCATTTGCCCCTTTGATATGTCACTGCGGCCACCGAAGGAGTTCTATTTTTTATATAGGCCCTTATGTGATATTTTTGGGTCCTGGTACGATTCTTCGGTCTCCAGGTGCGATTTTTTTCGGTACCCTGACACGTTTTTTCCAGTGCCCAACGGGTTTTGCGGGGACTTTGACCCGATTTTTTTGGGCGCAGAGTGACATTCCGGTTGATAATTGTTTTGGGGGCAGCAGCAACCTTTGGGGTCCAGGCGCGACTTTTTTGGTCCCCAGTGAGATTTTCGAAGGCTGCGACGCGACTTTTTTAGTCCAATGTAATCTTTTGTGTCCCAACGTCATTTGCTTGGATCCCTAGCGCGAGTTTTAGCGACCTCGACACTTTGTGGGTGTCCAATACGTTTTGGATGCTTTTGGTGTCATTGTTGGGGCCCAGGAGTGATTATCCATGTCCGGATTGTTTTTCGTTGCCCCGGCTTCATTTGTGTCCAAATGATACTGTTGGGGAACGGTACGACTTATCATGCCCCTAGCGTGATTTTCATGATACGGGCGTGAATTTTTGGTACCCATAGGCTCAGCGAGATTTTCAGGGGCCCCGGCCGGATCTTTTTGGGCCCATGTCGTGATTTTCAAGTACCCCGGCACGACTCCTGCCATTTCAGGTGCTTCTAGCAAATTATAGACCTCCTCTCGCGTCTTAGGGGTCTCGTCTCATTTCCTGGAGCTTCTTTACCGGTTTTGGGGGCCTCCTTTGTAATCCTGGAGGCCTCCTTTTCAATCCTGGGGGCCTCCTTTGCAATCCTTGGGGCCTCCTTTGTAATCCTGGAGGCCTCCTTTGCAATCCTGAGGGCCTCCTTTGCATTCCTGGGGGTCTCCTTTGCAATCCTGGAGTCCTCCTTTGCAAACCTGGGGGCCTCCTTTGCAATCCTGGGGGCCTCCTTTTCAATCCAGGGGGCCTCCTTTGTAATCATGGAGGCCTCCTTTGCAATCCTGGGGCCTCCTTTGCATTCCTGGGGGCCTCCTTTGCAATCCTTGAGTCCTCCTTTGCAAACCTGGGGGCCTCCTTTGCAATCCTGGGGGCCTCATTTGCAATCATGGGGGCCTCCTTTTCAATCCTGGGGGCCTCCTTTGTAATCCTGGAGGCCTCCTTTGCAATCCTGGGGGCCTCCTTTGCAATCCTGGGGGCATCCTTTGCATTCCTGGGGGCCTCCGTGCCAATTGTTGGCACTCTCGTGATTTCTGGGGCCTCCTATCCTCTCCTAGGTGACTCCTTCTTCAAATTAGGGGCCTCCTCTCACGTCTTGGAGGCCTCCTCTCGTGTCTCGTCGGCCTCATTGCTCACTTTTTTCCTGTGCGTTTCCGGATAGGGGCCTCCTCAAATTTCAGGTGGGGCGGCGCCCCCCCCCTGTTTGACGGCAGGGGGGGGGGCGACTGCCCCCTGCCCCCCGGTGGCGACGCCCTTGCATACGCTTGTATTCTACACTTCCTGCTCACATCAATAGCTTTTCGCACCTTCGATTTCGTGATAACACCCACACTTCTTCTCCCAAAGCGACAGAAACAACGTCAATATTGTAGGTGCCTTTATTGCACCGGTATCGGTAGCGTCCAGTATCTCCGCAACGGCAGTCAGACTTAATGGTTTGCTTCTTTTAGGTAAGTGCCAATGAGGCATGGCATACTCATCAGATTCATCGGCAAATTCTTCGGGTATGTCATCATGGTGTCGCTGCTGAGACTGCTCGTCTGTTGAGCCGGCTCCGAATCGGGGAGCGCGTGCGACTGACTGCGACATTGACTGTGCTGCCATGTTTCTCCATTTCAGCGGCATCGCTCGACCAACATCACCAGCTTTTGTTCTTTTTGACTGCAGCTTTTGCCCGATTTGTTCCTAAAACCAAAATGTAGGTACCTACGTCGTCGACATGTTCATTGAACATGTCGACGATGTACATTTTGGCTTGTAGGATCCACCATACTTCATCGATCTTAATGCTTAGAATGTATTAGATTCTAAGTATACCCCACTGTGCACAATATTTAGAAGATGAAAGCTCACCGTGTATTCTGTTAGTATCTACAAATTTGCTATTCAAATGTTTGCACTTGGACACTGATGGCCACCAGCTCGCACCCATATGCTTGAAAGGAATTGTGAGCATATCTAGTTTGCCATCCAATAATTAATCTAGTCGTCAATATTACATGGTCGCCACAATATCGCCCAATGCAAAGTGTGGAACGAGACGTCTGGCACTAACGCCATCTATGAAGAAAACCTGAACTATGTAAACGCTTAATTTGGAAGTTAATTTTCGGTATCAATGGATTATGGAAGCGCACTGATCTGGCTGTCAAGTGAATCTCAATTGTCCAAGCTTTAGCACAAATCACTACTTTAAGCTATGTTTTGCTTCTATTGGTAACCACAGCTCAAAATATGTCAAAAATCCAGAATTCGAAAAACTTGAATCGATCCGTGCGGGCAAAGAAAAATCGAAAAAGTTGAAAAGAAGTTCATATTCGGAATCAGCATATAAAAAAACGGTATCAGAATAAGGGGCAAAACAGTTAGCAAAACATTTCGAAAAAAAACTTTAAAAAGGTCACCCTAATGTACATACCATATTTACAACTAGCATCATCTTGCGTCAGCTATTTGGAAATTCCAGAAGGTCGAGTATGCTCAACGCCCTTCTGGACCCGGTATTCTTCAAAAAGTGTGTTGGTGAATTCCCGTCCAGAAGGTCTGGTATTCTTTTTATTGTCCTCAGGGTAAGACACTTTTGGCGCACCATTAATGAAGCGCAGCTGCAATGTTTTTGTTAAGCACTGACCGGGACGTTCGCAATGACCACATGCTGCAATGGCTGATGGTACCTCTGTGCCTGGTCCGGCGCCAGGTGCCACCGCTGAGTGGCTACTACTGCAGTAGCCGATGGCACCTCTGTGCCTGGTCCGGCGCCAGGTGCCACAGCTGTGAGTGGCTACTACTGCAGTAGCCGATGGCACCTCTGTGCCTGGTCCGGTGTCAGGTGCCACCACCGTGAGTAGCTACATGCTGCAGTAGCTGATGGCACCTCTGTGCTTGGTTCGGTGCCAGGTGCCACCACCGTGTGTGGCTACCACTGCAGTAGCTGATGGCACCTCTGTGCCTGGTCCGGTGCCAGGTGCCACCACCGTGTGTGGCTACCACTGCAGTAGCTGATGGCACCTCTGTGCCTGGTCCGGTGCCAGGTACTACCACCGTGTGTGGCTACCACTGCAGTAGCTGATGGCACCTCTGTGCCTGGTCCGGTGCCAGGTGCCACCACCGTGGGCCAGTCGACGGCCGGCCGGCTCTGGGTCTAGTTGGTGTTCGGTCCGCGAGGCGGCGCACCTGAGGCGGCGCGCCGACCGTCGGCACGCACGTGCTCCAGTCATGAAGTTCGCTCTGGTGGCGGCGGTGGTGGCGGCGGCGCTGCTGCTGCTGATGGCCTGCCCGGCGCAGGCCCGCGGCAGGCGGAGGCACCGGCCGGGATACGTCCGGAGTCGTCGCTTCGGGTCAGTGATGGGTCATCAGCCGCCGTCCACGTCACTGGTGCACATTGGCGGCCCAGCTCGCTGTAGCAACCTCAGCCTCCCCGCCAGTCTGGCTCAGTCATGGGGAAGAACAGGGGATGGAAGCCGCACACCCGGCCACACACTGGCGACCCAGCTCGCTGTAGCAACCTCTACCTCTCCGTCAGTCTGGCTCAGTCGTGGGGAAGAACAAGGGATGGAAGCCACACACCCGACCACACACTGGCGGCCCAGCTCGCTGTAGCAACCTCTACCTCTCCGTCAGTCTGGCTCAGTCACGGGGAAGAACAGGGGATAGAAGCCGCACACCCGGCCACACACTGGCGACCCAGCTCGCTGTAGCATCCTCAGCCTCCCCGCCAGTCTGGCTCAGTCATGGGGAAGAACAGAGGATGGAAGCCGCACACTCGGCTGCATGTGGGTGCGGTTCTTATTTCGTTTCTGAAGCGCTGATGACTTGTAAGGAATTTGTCATCACATGTTTGGTCTGTGCACCACTGCACAGTGACAGTAGCCGTACCAACAGGTACCATGTTCGGGGTCGGCCACCAATGCATTCGCCACGGTCTTTGATGATCTTCCTCTAAAACATCCACAGGCATGCCAGTATGGAAAGCAGTCGGTGTGGCCTAGAGTCCATGTCGAAGCTTGACGGCTTCGACTTTTTGTGGATCACTTTTTGAATAGGTTTTCACGTCACTCCTGTCTTCACCGGCGCGTTCCTGACTGGCGGACTCCCCTCTCCTCCCTCACCCTCAACCACTCGGCTTCCTCGCACAGAAGTCAAGCCCAGCTACATTTGAGACAGGTGCCACCTAACTTATCGTGGTAAAAGTAGCGGCGATCTCTATCTGTCCTGAAAGTCGTGTGGCTTTTGCATTACATTTGACTTACCGATAAATATCCACTCGTACTCGTACTGAGTGACGGTCACGTAATTTTGGCTGCCACATTCGTTGTGCTGTTGTAGCTGCGGTTCCATTCATTTGCCTGCTTGTACATTTGTTGCCACATGTGCTTCGGACAATCTTCAATAATGTGGCGTATATTTTGAATACGTATAATTCCAGGGTAAAGTTGAAATATTTCCCATAAAGCAAGCATAGCGAGCCAACCTAGTGTATCAGGCTTACAGCCGCCGGAGGTTCGTAAATAATAGGCAGCAAAAAATCGGCACCTCGCAATACTTAAGGTGTAGGCCTTCAAAGGCAGCGGATCCACGAGAACGATGAATATTTGAACAGCAGCGGAAAGCCTGGCGGTGTTCCTCCATGCCTTTGCTGATATTGAGCTCAACCTTGAAGAAATTTCGCCAAGGCACAAACCCTGCTTCATGCAAGATGCAATTGAGCGCTTACGGCAGCATTGCTAGTAAAATAATCCTGCAGTTATGAACATTTTGCTTTTTATTGAGTACTACATGTTTTAATGGAAGCATAATGACAAGCTAAAATTATTGTCCATTCCCGTTCGATTAATTGGTCGAAGTTCCATGATACATCAAATGTATCATGAAACTTCGATCGATGATGAAATATGGAATGAATCCCTCCATCCCTTTCTCATCCTTCCTCCCTGTAGCCCTGTATCCACGCAGTCCTGTGCCTACAGCCCGCTATGCTCGCAATCCTGTGCCTATAGCCCCTTAACCTCACGATCCGGTGCCTGCAGCCTTGCAACCTCCCGGTCCCGTAGCATCGCGATCCTGTTTCTGCAGCCTTGTGGGCTCTCGCCCTCCGTCGTCCAGCGTTCATCATGGTGTCGAACTCTGCATTAATTCCGAACCAAAACTTTGTATATAAATAGACAGGAACATTCTCGATAAAAGTAACACTTATAGTGCATATGTTTTGTCTTTGAAAATTGCTGGTCTGCATCATTAAGCGGGAGCACGTACTAATTGCGGTGCACGTTTATTTTGACGTCCAGAACAGCCATCACGGGCGCGTTCCATCACTCTGGAAGTGTCGTGGAGATTATTTGGTCAGGGCCGCCGCCTGTGTGTGTGACTCGACGTCGTCCTCACGGCTGGCTGCACCTCGGTGGCTCAAATAAGAACTAAGAGCAGGGCTGGCATCTTCGGCAGGCTGTGGAAAGTGCTGGTATGAACTCCGGGTCGGTGTAAAGCGAGCTCCTTCCAGGAAACGGATGCGAAGCCGAGGCAGTCAAGTCATGACGAAATTAAGTGTGGTCCAATTTCAGCTGGACACATACGATTAATTACGCAGTCGATCTCTATCAATTGGTATGCTTAATGTATGCCAACTAAGATCAGCTAGCTCACAAATTTGCTGACCCCAGTCACCCAGCTGCCAGACAGATGTTTATCGGGTTACCTTACTTCACTTTCTCAGCACTAGTATCGTTATGCACACACAGCAATTTGGTCATATCGTTAGCGAGCTCTGCTGACGATGGATCGCCTCGGGCCGTTCTGTGACCCCGGAGCTCTGCTGGTGATAGACCTCCGAGGGTCGTTCTACGCCCCCGGATCACTGCTGGTGATAGACCTCCGAGGGTCGTTCTACGCCCCCGGATCACTGCTGGTGATAGACCTCCAAGGGTCGTTCTACGCCCCCCGGAGCGCTGCTGGCGATGGACGGCACGGGGCTGTTCTGCGCTCCTGCAGACCGACTCAGAGCCGACACCGGCGACTTCGATAAACATGAGAGCCGCGTCTGGCCAATATCGGAAACGTCACCATGGCACACCAAACTAGGCCAAAGTGACGCGCCGCGGCGTCGGCGCGCCGCGGGAGCCGCCGCAGCCGCGCCCGGAGGTAGCGCGCCGCACACTGTTTATTGTTAATTTCACGACCAGGTCGACGGTGCAGTGACGTGGTGCATGCGAGGTATGTCTGAAGCGCAGCGCCGACACGGCGCCTACTGGCGGACATCTCCGTGTAGGAGGTGCCACGTCTGTGCAATAAGAAGCGCCAAAATGTTACCCGCTGGCGCTGATCTCGGTAGCGGAGGTGCCATATCTATGCGGCATGAAGCGCTACAACTCCGTGGCGGAGTTGTGATGTTTGTGCCACATTACGCACTGAAACCGTAGTCACTGACGGATGTTGCCGTGGTGGAGATGCCAACTGCATGCACCTGTGAGATAGCAATGTCTTGAAGCAATAGCTGGGTCGGCCCTGTAACTATATCACCCGCTCCCGCAGGGGCAGAACCAGTGTGAGTAAAACGGGTATGACATGTGTGGGCTGCGTAGGTATGGCTGGTGAGGGCTAAGCAGGCACTGTCATCGGACCTTGCATCATCGAAACCGTCCAATGTTATGAAGGTGAAACTGAGCAGGCGACTTACTGCTTCGCTATCACAATGCGTGAGAAGGTGACGTCACTCCGACCTCTTCATCTGAATACTGTTCCGGAAAACTCGACTACGTTCTTTTTTGTCTGAAGTGTCCATGGCAGTCTAGGGTTGAACAGGTGAGTCATCCGAGGGCAAACCTACGGTGAAATGAATGGATCATTTTTGTCCGGAACAGGGTCCCCAGAACGTTGTCATCATAACTTGTTATCGCGTATTATTATATCCTGAATCACAAATTACATCCCCAGCGCCTTTTCATTGCATTTCCATCTGTCTTGCAATTTGCAATCGCTGTCTTTTCTAGAGGCCTGCGGAATTAATCCATCATTGGCTCTGCGATTTCGCGTGCCAGTCGGTAGAGGAGAAGCACCGGTGTGGAGTATGAGTTCCGGCGGTGACAGCGGATGTCGGTACCCGGTGCCGTGCCAGTCGGTAGTGGAGAAGCACCGGTGTGGAGTATGAGTTCCGGCGGTGACAGCGGAATATCGGTACCCGGTGCCGTGCCAGTCGGTAGAGGAGGGGCACCAGTGGGGAGTATGAGTCCCGGTGGTGGCAGTGGAAGTCGGTACCCGGTGCCGTGCCAGTCGGTAGAGGAGGGGCACCAGTGGGGAGTATGAGTCCCGGTGGTAGCAGCGGAAGCTAGTGCCGTGTGCCCTGTGGATCCACGCCTGCATGGTCACATCAGTCGAACCGCTCTGTAGTCAAAGTAACGAGAGAGAAAAGGGATATCTGAAGCACAGTTGCATACAAACAGGCTCTATTGTAAGACGTATAGAGAGTTATGCTGGGAATAACTTATTTCATACGACGGATGAAAATAGCCTCAAACACGAGATAAAACCGACATAGCTGTATGATACTCGAAACCGTATTTGTTGAGATCCGTGATTATGAATATCGTCAAATTTGGCTCCATGGATTTCCCATCATATGGGGCCAGCATAAACCCAGAACCTTTCTGATGGGTGCGTGCTCGGTAAATGTCCAACCTTTCGCCCAAAGTTTGTTTTTCGGACACTTCATTCACTGCCGCAAAACAAAATGTTACTGCAATTTGCTGCAAATTCGCTGTATTTTGATGATTACTTCATCAGCTTAATGTATACACTATTCTATGATCTAATTTACGGACTAACTTCGGCCTAACGTGTCCAGATGATTTTAAGGCAGGCACATGTAGCACCCATAATCGTATGGCTATGTGGTACTGGTACCACACATTCCCTGGTGGCGCCACTTATGAATACCGACCTTACCGTTCATGAATGCCTCGCACGGGTATCTTCCACACCTATGTGCATTAATATTTTAAACAATGCTCGAGGAGTGGCGTCAAACCCCCTCGACCTTCCGACCTATTTCATACCAGGAATAGGTGAGAAGATGGCGCACTGGATCACCATGATGCAGAACACAAATACTATCACGCCCAATTAGGGCAGAACGCGTTGATCGAAGTTCACATGCAATTCCAAATAAGAATTGCGTTGGCCTGCAGACGCCGATTGTGGTTCATTTTCATTCTCCTGACTACATTTCGCCGTACAGGCACGTATGCTTCCATCACTCGGAAAGATGTATGATGTTTGTGCTTCATATGAGATCACTAAAAAGTCCTGTTTCTCGCACTAGTCATTTCTCCTCTTGGCGAAGTTTGGGCATGGAAGCTTGTGTGCCAATTTTACTTTACAAACTTCCAAATTAATATCTTCCTGCACTTGACCTAGCTTGATCTTAGACTTCAATGCGCTTGAATTGATAACTGCATGTGCCCAACACCTCTCCCAACACATGAGTCTTTACAAGGTTTTGAACATGGCTTTTAGGCGACAATTCCGGCTGATGCTAAACATGCCCATGCAAATTTTAAAACGGCCAAACCGCCAAGTTCGCTGCGCCAAGGAGTGCCAAATTTCCGCTGTTGTTTGACTGGAGTAAGGCCATTACTGGAGCAGAGTTGGACATGGAGTCTGCAACAGATTCCGTGGCAGATTTGTTGTCCATTCTTGCATGCATTGTCTAAATGCATTGTCCATGTATTTAAGCAGTAAAAAGAACTTAGCTCCGAGGCTAATAATACGGGCACATCGGGTTGGAGCTAAGTTTCTTTAATTGCTTGGACAACTGTCTGTTACAGACTCCGTGCTTCTACCTGATGGCTTTGCTCCAGTCGACTGGATAGGCATTGCCTCTGATCACACAACGGCGAAAATTCAACACTTATTTCCGCAGCCATCTGGCTGTTTGGGCGTTTTGGAATTGATCATGGAGATATTTAGCCCCAGCCGATAATTCCAAACTTACGAAATCGACGAAACTTGTATATTCGAACTGACCCGTGACGCAACAGATGAAGCCTGGGCCCATGCCTTGCATCATCGAAGCCGTCCAATGCTATGAGGAAATGCACGCGGTGGGTGTGCTATGTGCGAGGGCGAAGCCCGAGGGAGTTTGCATCCAAATATTTACGAAAATGTTCGTACGACTAACCGCCCCGACACGAGCAACCCGACCCGGCTCAGCCCTGCTCGGCCTGACCGGCACAGCCTATGTACATCAATAACATTTTTTCGCAAAGTTTCGAATATATTTTTACTTAGATTTAGATGCACATCTTTAGTTCGGATTCACGCCAACTTGATCACGTTATGTTCCGTGAAGCACTCGTCCTTGTTGAAAGTGATGGTTTGTGGCGGTACTAAGCATGTCATACAGCGGCAGCTCGCCACCGCTGTAGGTGACACGGCATTTGTGTACACAATATATATATATATATATATATATATATATATATATATATATATATATATATATATATATATATATATATATATATATATATATATATATATATATATATATATATATATATATATATATATATATATATATATATATATATATATATATGTGTGTGTGTGTGTGTATGTGTGTGTGCGTGTGTGTGTATGTGTGTCTTGGATATACATATATATGCATATATATGTTGGACACGAGGTAGCCAGTCAGGATTTTCTGAAGGGAGCCCGACCGAAGAAGGTTATCTTACTCAAACCGCTTGCGGCGCGGGGAAAACTCCTGCTAGGTGTGGTGTGAGTCCCACAATTTCCTGCTTTTTCTAGCATACTTCGGCTAAGAGGAGGGGCACCCTCTGTGGCGAGTAATTAGACCATAAGGTATCCAGTGACTAGATCACAAGACAGCTAGTGACCAGGCCAGAGGGAAAAGATAATAATGGTGTAAATAGCAATTAGACAGAAACAATAGGTATGTCACGAAGTAACCAAAAACCAGGTCACGGGGTAACTAATGACCAATTCATAAAGAGCCAACAACCAGATCCCAAAGCAATCAAGAACCAGGTCCAAAGCTAACCTGGGCAGGTCATGAGGTAATCAATTACCGGGTATCAGGGAGTCGATAGCCGGTCCATGGATGGCTACTAACCAGGTTAGAAGGCAGCTGGTAGCCATGGTGATCTGTTCCGAGCATATACTTCTTCACACTGGAAATGTGTCATGGAGGGTCATGCTGATTATCAATTGATATCATTCATTAGGAAATATAATATGGTGCTTCATAGCTAAACTGTGATAAACCTGTAAAACAGCAGCTCTCAACTTTTGGTTCTTTCCTTCCACTGGTGATGGATATCTTAATTTCTCACCCCCATAAAAAAGCGTTCAGCACACAACACCTTAGCATTGCTTGGTCTTCCAAATCTCTACTCCTCGAAGGTCTATCCTTAGGAAAATTTCCCCGCCGGTTAATAAACAGTGACATCAAAACAACGCATCTATTCCCCAGCTTACAGTATCAAAATTCCCTCTGACCACCGGTCGTGAAGAGGTTGATCATCCACCCTGGTTGTTGTCTTCTGGCGATCACAGGAGAACGGCGCACGTCAGACCGCCGCTGGCTGACGTGGCTCATGACACATTCCTTGCCGGCCTTATCGCGTAGCAAATTTGAAGATGTCGTGTCAGATCACTGCCCTGTGACGTCATCAGTGGGAACATGTCCGGCCGTTGTTCGCCAAAATCGCGAATTATCGGTGACTCGCAAAACATATTTCTTCCAATTATATCACTATTGCCCCCAAAACACCAGTGACGGGTGTGGTAGGAAGAGGACTCAACTAAGCTAACCTGTACACATAGGTCGCTGACCTTTCCTAGATGACCCCATGTCACTGACCTATGCTGACCTCGATGGCTATTTTCGGATTGGTAGTCACTCCGGGTTAATTTGGACGCTAAGGTTAAGAATTGGTGTCTAAAAATGGTCACCTGGATATTATACAATAGTGCTTTCGGGCACTGTTCCAGAAATATCTAAAATATTTCTGATTTTAATTTTAATTTTAAATAATTTAATTTAATAATTTAATTCTGAAATAATTTAATTTTAAAAATATCTAAAGTATTTCAACATTTGACCTGGTCCCCTTGCCTATATGTGGAAATGCAACAAGCTTTGCATTGTTAGCATCCCAAGATACTGCGAAACACAATTTGGATTCAGTACGATACGAAGAGAGTGAACCAGCAGTCTACGACGACGGCGCAAGAACGAATCCGAACAAGCACGCCACTATTTATCATTGCTTGTGTTTATTGTATAATTTACGTGGACGAACATCACCACATTGCCCTTGATTTATCAGTACTCTTCCATGCCTAGACATTTATCCTTGCTGAAGTCTATTGAGTCGGCGCCGACTGGCTGCAGTGCTCTAGACTGCATCCTCCCTATCCCTACGTCCTTTGCCATTTGGCCCACTGATTTCTTCCCTTTCATCCTGTGCAATAACAACCACCAGCTGCGTGGATATACTATGACGAGTAACAGGTCTGATATATGTCGGGTGATCACGCGGTATATGGCGGGTGGCCGGGCCGGTACTTAGCGGGTGACGGGTCCGGTATCTGGCAGGTGGCCGGGCCGGTATATGGAGGGTGGCGGGTCTGGTATCCGGCGAGTGACAGGTCCGGTATCTGGCAGGTGGCCGGGCCGGTATTCAGCGGGTGGCGGGTCAGGTATACGGCGAGTGACAGGTCCGGTATCTGGCAGGTGGCCGGGCCGGTATTCAGCGGGTGGCGGGTCAGGTATACGGCGAGTGACAGGTCCGGTATCTGGCAGGTGGCCGGGCCGGTATATGGAGGGTGGCGGGTCTGGTATCCGGCGAGTGACAGGTATGGTATCTGCAGGTGGCCGGGCCGGTATTTAGCGATGGCGGGTCTGGTATACGGTGGGTGGCCAAGCCGGTATTTAGCGCGTGACCTGTCCGGTATATGGAGGGTGGCGGGTCTGGTATATGGCGGGTGGCGGTTCCGGTATGTGGCGTGTCTGGTCAGATTCATGGCGGGTGGCCGTGCCGGTATGTTTCGGGTAGTAGGGCCGGTATTTAGGGAGTGACTGATCCGGTATATGGCGAGTGACGTGTCGGATTTTGTATATGTTATGTGGGTGCTGTGGTTGTTTTGCGCGCACTTGACGGTGCTTAATATGACTGGGTTGGTCATTTGGTTGTGAATGTGAGCACCCGGCGGCTCTGCTGGATCCCAGATCGGTGGTTGCCACTAAATTAGTCACGTGGCTGTGTGTGTGTGAACACCCAGCAGCCCTGTTGGTTCTCAGGTCGGTGGCCGCCACTGGATTAGTCATATGGCTGTGTGTGTGTGAACACCCAGCAGCCCTGTTGGTTCTCAGGTCGGTGGCCGCCACTGGATTAGTCATGTGGCTGTGTGTGTGAGCACCCAGCAGCCCTGTTGGTTATCAGGTCGGTGGCCGCCACTGGATTAGTCATGTGGCTGTGTATGTGAACACCCAGCAGCCCTGTTGGTTCTCAGGTCGGTGGCCGTCACTGGATTAGTCATGTGGCTGTGTATGTGAGCACCCAGCAGCCCTGTTGGTTCTCAGGTCGGTGGCCGCCACTGGATTAGTCATGTGGCTGTGTATGTGAGCACCCAGCAGCCCTGTTGGTTCTCAGGTCGGTGGCCGCCACTGGATTAGTCATGTGGCTGTGTATGTGAGCACCCAGCAGCCCTGTTGGTTCTCAGGTCGGTGGCCGCCACTGGATTAGTCATGTGGCTGTGTATGTGAGCACCGCGGCCCTGTTGGCAGGTCGGTGGCGCCGGTAGAGGCGGCGGGTGGTGGGGCGGAGTAGTGGCTGTGTATGTGAGCACCCGGCGGCCCTGTTGGCTCCCAGGTTGGTGGACGCCGTTGAAGTTCCGCTTGATCTGCGACGATACCCGCCATTGTGAGCTTCTCCACCGACTACAACCATCAAGCGGATCCTCGCTACCACCGATGCAGACAAATCTGAATCTGGGGGAGGGTACATATCCTCTTTTTTTTTTTTATTTTGTTTTAATGATTCGGAAAACCAAGTGCAGGGTCGGTTTATTCCGCAAATTATTTCCAACGAAGGATCCAGAATCGCCTACCCCCACCTAAGCATCCGACAATTTCCACTACGTCAACCAACCCGAGAATGGGTCAACCACAGGGAGGATGATGCATATACTGCCTGCTGGGGTTCCGAACCTACCGCTCAGTCTGTGTGCTTCACCTGCCCAAATCATATGATAGCAATCAGGCCAGATTATTTACGGCTAAAAAGTTATCCGTCTGCATTAATCTGGGCATCCTTGCTTTAATTAATTCAGTAAGTGCTGGCTGTGTGGATGTTGCGCCATTTTCCCACCGTCCGAGCGGCTATGGTGCACTGGTGTTGGACATGCGCTACTAAACCTGAACAATGGAAGGAGAACAAGCACAGATGATAACGAACCGTGTTCATTGCAGGCTTAACATGTGCGGCTCCCGCCACCGACCTCACTGCTGCCCCGGCTGGACTGAGAAACCTGGCACCGACCTCTGCATTCAACGTGAGTGTTTCGGGAAATGGAAGAACACCCCTGATCCCCCACCACCCACTGACGATCTCTGATGTGCAGTCTCACCGCCGTGTCTGGCACATCAGATCCCGCTGACCATCTCCCCGCGTGAGATCCCGCCGGACTATCTCCACACGCTAGATCCCCCGACATCCCCACGTGAGATCCCGCCGGACTATCTCCCCACGTGAGATCCCGCCGGACTATATCCCCACGTGAGATCCCGCCGGACTATCTCCCCACGTGAGATCCCCGCCGGACTATATCCCCACGTAAAATCCCGCCGGACTATCTCCCCACGTGAGATCCCGCCGGACTATATCCCCACGTAAAATCCCGCCGGACTATCTCCCCACGTGAGATCCCGCCGGACTATATCCCCACGTGAGATCCCGCCGGACTATCTCCCCACGTGAGATCCCGCACTATCCCAGAACTATCGCCCCACCCACGTGAGATCCCGCCGGACTATCTATTCACATCAGATCCCGCTGAACTATCTTCCCACGTGAGATCCTGCCGGACTATCTCCCCACGTGAGCTGGCGTCGGATGGCCTCCGACGTGAGATGTCGATTGTCTCCCCACGTGGCATCCACTTCGTCGCCCTTCCACGATGCCCTGAAACTCACGCCTTTTCTGTCCCCGAGGTCAGGTTCAGATGAGGTGTTGTCCTGTCAGGACCACCTGACGTTTACCTATATGTACTGTTGTCAGTGATATTGAGGCTCGGCCAGACTCATTTGAGTGAAAAGTCCATAGCTGAACAATAGGGATGTCATCGCTCCCGAATACCGTGCAATTCGACTTCACTGTATCTACCGCAAATCAATGGGCGTGGCTCAAGCGATTCCGTGGCGAGAACTGGTATGCTTTGGAAGTTTCGGCCGCCCAACATGGCTGGATATAATGTTGCGCGTGCCATATGCACTCCGATGTTGTACACGGGTCTGACCGCCCAACACGGCTGGATATGATGTTGCGCGTGCCATATGCACTCCGATGTTGTACACGGGTATTGACCGCCCAACACGGCTGGATATGATGTTGCGCGTGCCATATACACTCCGATGTTGTCCACGGGTCTTGACCGCCCAACACGGCTGGCTGTGATGTTGCACGTGCCACATAGCACATACACTCCGGTGTTGTCCACGGGTTTGACCGCCCAACACGGCTGGCTGTGATGTTGCACGTGCCACATAGCACGTACACTCCGATGTTGTCCACGGGCAGGACGCGCCGGTCACGCTCAAAGAGCACCGGACACGTACAGGCCGGCCCAGTCTTGGCGTCTGAATAGCCACATAATGCCCGACACATTAATCTCGGTCTGCAGGGCTGCCCAGTCGAGTCCGGATGAACCGGCGCACTTTGTGCAGGTCATCACCGCGTGTACCAGTCACATCGCGAGGACACAGCGGTGATACACAGCGAGGATACAGAGCGAGGACGCAGCGGTGATACACAGCGAGGATACAGAGCGAGGACACAGCGGTGATACACAGCGAGGATACAGAGCGAGGACACAGCGGTGATACAAGCGAGGATACAGAGCGAGGACACAGCGGTGATACACAGCGAGGACACAGCGGTGATACACAGCGAGGATACAGAGCGAGGACACAGCGGTGATACACAGCGAGGATACAGAGCGAGGACGCAGCGGTGATACAGCGAGGATACAGAGCGAGGACACAGCGGTGATACACAGCGAGGACACAGCGGTGATACACAGCGAGGATACAGAGCGAGGGCGCAGCGGTGATACACAGCGAGGATACAGAGCGAGGACACAGCGGTGATACAGCGAGGATACAGAGCGAGGACACAGCGGTGATACACAGCGAGGATACAGAGCGAGGACACAGCGGTGATGCACAGCGATGATACAGAGCGAGGACACAGCGGTGATACACAGCGAGGATACAGAGCGAGGACGCAGCGGTGATACACAGCGA